>LTAE01007745.1:10461-22087 GCA_001647135.1 Pontederia paniculata | reverse complement strand
GGCGAGCGTGTGCAGCTGTCGGGCGCGGGCGCCGGACGGGCTAGATGCGGCTGGACGAATAGAAGAAAACACAAAGAAAAAAAATTGAAGACAAGGGGGGTTTTTAGGGCACGAGATTTAGCAAAAAAAATTATGTCGCTAAATTATCGCCATTTTTGTCGTTATCAACGACAAACGCACTCTGACTTTAATTTTGTCGCTAGATTGTCATAGTTTTTATTTTTTAAAAAAAAAGCGGTTAACTTATCTTGTCATCGCGCCTCGTTAAGTTGTCGCTAGTAGCGACAAGAATTTCTGTCGCTAAGCAGGTGCCGCTAATCCATCATATTCTTGTATTGGTTGTAATTGAAAATTGTCATTGGCCATAGGTTGAATTCTTGGTGCTCCGACTCTGTTGGTCACAGGTGAACATGTGACTTTCAAGTATCTTGGACCTTGAGCTGCTAGCTCTCTTTCCATGGTGATTTGGTCTTCTTTAGTATCAGATGTTTCAGGTGTGTCAGAGCTAATTTGTATAACTGCTCTTTCAACTTTTGTTGTGTCATATCTGTATGCAAGCTGCAATGTGACTAGTGTGTGGGGTTCAGACTCCATATTTGCTATTTCAGATGACTCAAAAAGTGACAACATAGCAAACCTCAGTTGCAAATCAGAAATCAAGCTTTGCTTCTTTCTCCTTCTTTTGAATTCTTTCTCAGGCTCTGAGTAGTAGTAAATCAACCAGATCCAAAACTGCAAATACCAAACTTTGTTCCAGCTTAGAAGCCAACTCAAGTCGAGAAACAAATTCAAGTTGAGAAGCCATGAGTTATCAACAACCCTTGTAGAAGATTTTTTTCTTCAAGAACAACAATTTGGCTAATTCATTGAGTTGATGAAGAAACTGCATATTAACATTCCTTTCATAGAAGTTATTCAACAAATGCCATCTTATGCAAAATTCTTAAAAGATATTCTGACTAAGAAGAGAAGGATTGACACTGAAGAGACTGTATCATTAATTGAGAATGTCAACATAGTTATTCAGAACAAGTTACCACCTAAGTTCAATTTTTCTATTCCTTGCGAAATTGGGCATCTCCAAGTAAAGAGAGAATTATGTGACTTAGGAGTTGGTGTGAGTGTCAGACGTACCTCAATGTGTGATAAACTCGATGCTAGATATCCTAAACCAACTAATATGTTACTTCATTTAGCCGACACATTCGTTAAATATCCAATAGGTATCCTTGAAGATGTACCTATCAGAGTTGAGCATAGTAGATTTTGTTGTATTGGAAATAGAGGAGGACCCTAATACTCCACTAATACTAGGAAGACCATTCCTAGCTACTCTTGGTGCTATCATTGACGTGAAAGATGAAAAATTGACAATCAGAATTGGAAAGGACACTATAGAGTTCAATCTGACACAAAAACTAAGACAACCACCTGACGTATGAAGATTATGATCTAATTGAGGAAGTTGTACAAGAAGTTTCTACTTTAACTCATTTGCAGAAGTATTATCAAATCCCAGAAGATTTTGGAGAACATCAAAGATTAGTAATTCAAGTTGATCAACAGATGTTGTTAGAATCAAAATAGGCTGTGATACCAGTTATCAATCACACCCGTTGAAATAGGTTATCACAACCTTTCTAGCTAGTTCTCATAAATAGATAATTACCTCAACTGAATCAGCTCAGATTTCACCTATATCTCAAGTCGAGCTGAAGTATGTTCCTTCAACATTGAAATACGAGTTCCTTGGACCGAATTCTACTTATCCTATCATTCTTAGATTTGTTCTATCCAAATATCAACTCGACAAGTTGTTGAAAATAGTGAGAAGTCACAAAAAAGCTATCGGATACTCGATTGATGATATCAAGGGGAAAATTCATCACTTTGCATGCCTAAGATCCCACTTGAAGAAGATCACAAATTAACCATTGAAGCACAAAGAATACTCGATCCTAACGTGAAAGAAGTGGTAAAGAAAGAAGTCTTAAAGTTGTTAAATGTCGACTTATTTACCCCATTTCAGACAACAAGTGGGTAAGCCAATTCAGGTAGTTCCAAAGAAAGGAGGGGCTACTATCATTTAGAATGAAAAAGGAGAACTCAAACCTAGCCGAGTGACTACAAGTTGGAGAATGTGTGTCAATTTAAAAAATTGAACAAGTAGACGAGGAAAGATCATTTTCCATTATCATTCATTGATCAAATGCTATAATTTCTAGCCAAACACAAATACTTTTGTTATTTTGATGGCTATTCAGATTTTCTTCAAATTCCCATCTATTGAGCTGATCAAGAGAAAACAACTTTCACATGTTCTTATGGAATATTTGCAAATAGGCGAATGCCTTTAGGATTTTGTAACTCACCAGCTACACTCCAAAGATGTGTGATGTCCATCTTCTCATATTATATTTAAGACATAATGGAAGTGTTCATGGATTACTTCTTAGTGTATGGATCATCATTTGAAGATTGCTTACCAAATCTAAAAAAAGTTCTGCAAAGATGTGAAGAAGTCAACCTTGTGTTGAACTAGGAGGTGTGCCATTTCATGGTCACACAAGGAGTAGTACTCAGCCACATAGTTTCAGAAAGAGGAATTGAAGTTGACAAAGCAAAGGCAGAAGTCATTCGAGAAGCTACTACCACTAGTAAGTGTTAAAGGAGTTTGATGTTTACTCGGCCATGCTGGATTCTATCGAAGGTTCATAAGATATTTTTATAAGATCGTGAAGCCTATGACAGAGCTATTACACAAGGAAGCCGAATTCAACTTTAATCATCATTGTATGGAAGCCTTCAACAAGATCAATGCTGCGCTCGTATCAGATCCCATCTTGCAAACGCCGGACTGGAACCTACCATTCAAGATAATGTGTGATGCTAGCGTCTATGCAGTTGGAGCTGTGCTAGGACAGAAGAAAGACAAGTGCAACACTGTGATATATTATGCTAGTAGGGCTCTAGATCCAACACCACTACAGAGAAGGAGATGTTGGCTATTGTCTATGCAATTGGTAAATTCAGATCTTACCTAAGCTGATAGCTTATACAAATCATGCGGTTGTGAAGCACTGATGGAAAATTTTCTTGACGATTACCTTTTCGCCATCGTAAATAGGAACCCGCCAGAAATTTCTTGACAGCCGATGTCCTCTCACCAGAAATTAGCCTACAAAGTAAGAAGAAACTATATAATGAACTCAAGCACTACTATTGGGATGATCTTGTGCTATTCAAAAGATGTTAAGATGATCCATTCAGAAGACGTGTATCAGAAACCGAAGTACAAGATCATAGAAGAGTGTCATAGCTCAGCTTATGGAGGACACAGAAGAATTCAAAGGACAACCACAAAAGTACTTCAAGCTGGTTACCATTGGCCCACCATTTCAATATGTGAATGCCTATGCGCGAGGCTTTGAAAGGTGCCAAAGAACAGGAAACGTTTCTAGAAGAAACAAGATGCTACAGACCAGTATCCTTGAAGTCGAACTCTTCAACGTTTGGGGAATCGACTACATGGGACAGTTCCCATCATCTAGCCGATTCAAATACATCCTCATAACTGTGGATTATGTATCAAAATGGATAGATGCAATATCGAAAATTCAATGTGATTCGTCCTCAGTACAAAAACTATTTGGAAAAAATTATATTCCCACATTTTGGAATTTCAAGAATAGTTATCAACGACGGTGGGAAGCATTTTGCAGAAAGACAATTTGAGAACATTTTGAGAAAGTACAAAATTTACCATCGAGTGTCAACAACCTATCACCCAAAAACTAGTGGACAAGTTGAAGTGTCTAAGAGGAAAATTTAAGCAATATTGGAAAATATGGTATCAAAATCTGGAAAGGGTTGGTCATCAAAGTTAGATGAAGCTTTGTGGGCCTACAAAACAACTTATAAGATAGCCCTGGGGATCACACCCTACCAACTTGTGTACGCGAAATCATGCCACTTACCAATTGAAATGGAATATAAGACTTACTGGGTTGTGAAACAACTGAACTTAGATTTGAAGAAGGATGGAGACAACCGAACCCTACAACTAGAAAAACTCAAAGAATTACGACTACAAGCCTACGAGAACCCAAGAATTTACAAAGAGGGAACTAAAGCTTGGTACGACTAGTGAATTCTGAAAAAGACAATCAAAGAAGGAAGCTCAAATCAAGATGGACCGGCCCATATGTTGTACATAAAGTGTTCTACCATGGAGTAGTTGAACTAATTTTCAGGAAAAGGAGACACCTTCAAGGTTAATGGACATTGAATGAAACTATACCAACCTGGTGTAGAGTTCCCAGGAGAGGAAACAATCGAGTTGAAGGAAATTGAAGAATCTTGACGGCAAGGGAATGTCTATAAAGGATAGTTAATAGTGACGCTTACTGGGAGGCAACCCACACTAACCTCTAAATAAGTTTCTTCTTGTTCTTTGTCAATATTGTTTTAGGCTATAAAGAGACTAGGATGTAATCAATCAGAAACCACCTTATGTTGTGGAAGAAATTTAATTTCCCTGCCGAAGAATTGCCGCCAAAAATCACGCCTTGCATTACCAATAAGGGAAACTGACCTTCACCGTTTCTCTTTCCTCGTGTCAATCACCCACCATTACCGCCTAAACACTTTGTCTCGATTCCCTTCCCATTTTGGTCACCAAACCTCTGCAAGAAACCCTAACAGACTGATAATGGTAACTACAAGAGGCCAAGCGACATGGAAAACGTGGAGACCGAAACAGAAGGGAAAGAAAGGGACATCCGCTGCTTATCCGCTCATCGACGACCCAGAAGTTCCGGCTAGTGATCACCCCAATAGCAACCCCCTAGCATCTCTACCTACGCTGGCCACACCAACACCTCACCTTGTCCTCAATGTACGACCACTACAAACCATCCCTCCGACCACATCTCTAGGCAAGATGACAAAGCAAAGGCAATTATCAAGCAAAAACAAACCACGAAGTCCACTCGACCACCATCGATGCCACCACCCTTAGCAACCAGGGCACACAAGAAGAAAAGCACGATGGAAATGCAACCTGAAGAACTTGTGAAAGAATTGGCACCGAAGAAAAAGAAGCCTGCGCCATCAAGGAGGAAAGCTGAATCGTCACATCCCAAGGCAAAGAAACAATCACAACCCCCACAAGAAGATGACGAAGAAGAAGAAGATGAGAACCTACAACCCCTGATCAGGAAGCTAGAGAATCGCAACAAGGCTATGACACCAATTGAACCAGAACCTATTGAGGAGAGACAACCGGAGAGGAAGAGCCATCTCCTCAACATTTAGAGGAGGCAACCGCGACACCGCCTGAAGCAAAAACCACAGCACCTGAGCAGCCCAGCGAGTCAGAAGTAGTTGCAAAAGTCATGTCAGAACCTACTGTCACACCCGCACCACAAGAGAATATACCAGCACCAGAAGTCAAAATCCCCACAAGTGGAAACAAAAGACACATCACAGCAACCCGAAGAACCACCAGAAGTAGAGACCGAAGATGAAGCATCAGATCCAAAAATAGCATCAACTCCTGATACAAAATCAACAACATTCGAGCATCAAGCTAAACCACAATCACAAGAAGATGACCTAGCCACGAGGAGTACCTTCGACAACCAACTCAATTGAGTTCAGAAACGATGAGTAGGAGGTGCTATATGAAAAGCTCAAGACTAGGGAATTCCTAGCAAATAGATACCTTGATCAGGAAGCCTTGGACATACTGGGTCTGCTTTCAGACATGAAGAAGCAAATAAATAAGATGGGCATCAAAAGGTTCTTTATAATCTCCTGGCCCACATATGATTACATAACTATTGAACTCCTCAGCTCGTAGACGTCGTCAACACCGAAGAGGAACTTAGCATGAACTTTCGCCTATTCAACACCGAGTTCAATTGGAACTTTGATGAATTTTGTAGTGCCTATGGATTCCCGACGAAGATAGCACGAAAGAACACCAATTACAAAGGCATGGACGTTTGGAAGTGGGTGACAGGAGAAAACAGACTAGTACTCATCAAGGCCAAATCCTCACCACTTCAAAACCATGTTCGGCCAGTACAACACAGAGGCGAACGTAAGGGAGGCAGAGTTGTACTTGATATCAGGATTCCTGAAAGGTAAAAAGGGAAATATCAGCCACATGTTTCTTGAGCACATTGCCCGCCTTGCTGCTTCTAAGAAGGGACCCATTGTCATGGAGGGATTCTTCACCCAAATCGTCGAGAAGTGTAAATTGGACATGTTCAAACTGCAAGTCTGGAGAGGCACGACCAAGATTGAGCTCTCCATCATGCCGAGTATACACATCATCACAATCTGTAACATCAAGTATGTCCTGGTGCACAAGGGGAATTAAACATCTATTGGACTGCCCAACCCATCCCTCATCGACATCAGTAAGGGCAATAATTGGACAATGTTCACACCCAAACCCAGTTCACCCCATACCACCGCAACAACTGTCGGCTCCCAGAAAACCACCTCGACTGACGGCAATGCTGAAGCCACCATTGCAGCACTACTGACTAATCTACTAGCAGAACAGTGCAAGAACATTGCGCTCCTGGAGACTATCATCGTCCGGAACAAGGATATCATGAAGGACAACCGCCAGCTGCGCGAAGAGCTACTGAAGAAGCTGGCGAATCTAAATGCAGCATAGAGCAAGAGGAAGAAGAGAACTCCGTGGAAGAAAAAGCATCCTCCGCGCTCATGGCTTCGCTTCAACATTGGGGACAATGTTGGGGTTAAGTCCGGAGAGGTCATGGTATGATCGCACCTTCCACTCATACCATGTAATTTTTAACTTTAGCTGTATAAATGTTATGCTGCTCATGATCTCAGATTCATCGCTTGTTGTTGTTTTTATTTTGATTTCACCCCCATGGAACTATTATCATGACATCCCTGCTCACACCCCTACTTTGAAAAAACTTTGACTGTATGTATGCACAACCCTGCTATGCGCTTGCATGTACACTTTGGCTTGCCTTTGATGTTCTCGACTTCTGAATTAAGGCAGTATAAGGTTCAAGCCATGTGCTAGATATAGATTTCAATTTTAAACACTACAACTTGATATATGATCGACTTGATTGACTATATTTAGAAATCAAAGTTCTATGCACCGAACTATCTGCTTATCACAACCCTGCTCTTTAGGCTTGAAAATTCCATATTTTTATCAGTAACTGACCCCCATGAAAAGAGTAAACCTTTGAATCTCCTTGTAACATTCCCATGTTGTAGGGATGTTTTTTTTAAATAACTACTCCTTTGACCTTCCAATTAGAAGAGTCAAGAGTATGCTTTTGAAGCACTCTAGGTACCTATTCATAAGATGGGTAGGCCTTTTCAAGTCATATTTGACACTATTTTCATATCTTACCTTGAGACTAAGCCCCTATTTGGTGCTAAGTTCTCATTTTATACCAAGCATATCCTATCATGACTCAATCTTTGTAATTGTATACATTTAGAACCAAAGGATGCTGCTTTATGACTTATTTCAGGGACTTCATAAAAGGGAGCTTTCACATCCCCGCTCGATCATGCGTCACGACCTTGCATTGAAGATTTGTTTGAATACAAAATGCCAAAAAAGAAAAGGAATCTACGCTCATGATCGACAAGGACGAAACAAAAGAATTAGAGCAGTAATCTCAGGCTAGACATAAGTGACATGTGTCGAATAAAGGTCAAGGGGATAAATAGGACGAGGGGAGGCAAGACAAAGGATCTTTTCAGTCGGGATCTCACAACATTGAAGACAGGAGGAGGAGTAGTAGAGACGACAACCGCCATTGGAGAACAAGTTGCGGATGAAGAACACTGAGTATCTCTCAACTTTTTGCTTTTTATTCATTGATGAACATGGTTTTTAACTAAGCAAGATAACTTAGAGTTAATATTAAGGGATGATGGATTGGATTAAGATTTTGGTTTTGAACTTGTTGACTATTTTGATTTCCGTTATGAACCCATCGTTTGATTTATTTTTTGAATTGAATGTTTGCGAAGAGTTTTGATTTATTGTGATTGGATTTGGGCTAGCGCTCGGTCTAATCTTCTTTCTTGGTTATGCTTTCTTCTTATCGAACGATATGTCCTTAGTCGGAGGCGTTCATGAGATTGAGCGTTCATGATATCCCATTAAATATGTTTTGGGTTATGTTATCATCGGATGCTTTCACGTTCTCGCAACCATGAGGAATCGATCTTGCAACTCTCTCGAGTTTAGAGTGTTTGGAGGACTAGTCATCTCGTTCACACATAGCTTGATAGTGCACTCCATCACAAGTTCTGCAGATCTTTGATGCATGGGTTGTATGCCGAAAGACCCTCAACCTGGTAGCAGTTATTGGACTCAGATTAGGTTTCAGAACTCTTTTATGCTCTTCGCTGCATAATTGTAGGTAGAACATGATCGAACTCCCTTGAAAAGAAATCCATCATTCCTCTCTTATCCAGTTTCCAATCCAGTATGTGCAACCCTATATATTAATGATAATCCAATCCAACATCCCCGACAACATACGAACTCTAAGGTTCTTCACAATCTTGCTTGTTTCGCTCTACACTATCTTAGGATTACTTGATTTTCATTTCTTAATATTAAAACCCCTAAAAGTTAGATAGTTTAGATCCTTGTTTCATCACATCTTCATTATTGTTTCTCTTTATCTTGTTATTTAGATTAGAGTGACTTTTTCCTGATTATTGCTTTCACTTCCATGTGGATTCAATAACTTAGGTATTACCTTCAATAGCTACATACCTGCATCAATCGTGGTGTTATCTACAAATTTCTAAAATTGATTGTCTATTATCATTCATTATCCTGGATATTCAGTGTCACAACACTGCTTGAATATCTGTATCTGAACATGATTCGGAATTGATCTTAAGACACCGCACATCAGTAGGGCTTGACTCTTTGCACATTTACAATAAAAAATCATGTAGATTCACTTGAAATTGAAAGAATTTTAGACACTTGGAATGGACTTGACCACCTAGACTTCATTTTTCCTGGAAACAACTTCAAATTGTAGTTGAACAACAACACATGTCGCCCGGCATAAAATTACTTGCGAGAAATGTGTTTATCATGCCAATGTTTGACTTTTCCTTTATACAACTTGGAATTCTAAAATGATTTCATCCGAAGTTTCTCAAGCTCACTTAACTTCAAGCTACAACAATCTCTTACTTTTTGCTCTTTTTAAATCCATATTCAATTTCCGAATAACCCAATATGCCTTGTGTTGTAGCTCCACTGGTAAGTGTCACGGTTTGCAAAAAAGTTGTTCGATATGCCTAGAGGAGTTTTAAAAGTTGTTCGATATGCCCAAAGCGCATCATCGAGCTTCAACGACTAATCTTTTCTATACTTATTTACCATCTTCTCAAGAATCATTTTCAGTTCTCCAATAGCTAACTCCATTTGGGTCGTTAGCTTGAAGATGGTATGGCATTGTGACTTTGTGTTTGACCCCATACTTGACTAACAAAAATCTAGATAGTTATTTCACAAGTAACTCGCTCCATCACTTATTATGAATCTTAGGACATCAAACCTAGTGCTTTACAATAATTTGAGCACAACCTTGGAGGTATTAGTAGAACTTGCAATAGCTTCTACCCATTTAGAGACATAATCCACTGCCACCAAAATATATTAATTGGTACATGACGATGGAAAGAGACCCATGAAATCGATGCCCCATACATCAAAAAGTTCAACTTCCAATATTGGTCATTTTGAGGCATTTCATTTTTCTTGTTATGTTCCCCATCCTATGACATATATCACAGGACTATATAAAATCATTGTATCCTTATACATTTAGGGCCAATAAAATCCATGTTGATGAATCTTACCTATGATTTTATTCATGCTAAAGTGCCTCACATGCTAAAGAATGACAAGAAAGTAAAATTTCATAGATCTCATGTAATACCCCAAATCCCCATCACAATAAATGGACGACCTAGATTAAAAGATTGTTAAATAAGTGTTTGGGCCCAATTAAACGTCCACCCAAACCCTAATTCCTCACCTATATAAATCCCTAACCACAAGAAAATAATTCCCCAAAACCTAAAATTCTGCCCTAGCTATCAGGTGAGTTCTCTCCCCTCTCTTCTCATTCTCCTCTCTCTTTTCTTCTCTCTCTCAAACTTCAACTTCGATATTGGTGTCAGGAGGAGGTGACGCAGAGGACAACATACAAAACGAGAGAGATAATCCAAGGCGTGAGACATATAGAAGATAATTACAAGGTATGTAAATAGGCGGATCCCTTTAAGTAAGTATGTTCATGTTAAATAATATGCATGTTAGGGTTCATGCTAGATAGATAAGATGATGTTTAGAATGTTAAATCTCTAACCGTAGAAATAATAATTCGGCTTTAATGAATGATTCTGCATCATCACGGTCGTGAGAGTGGGTTTCACGACAGTGATGGGTTACGGCCGTGAAGACGGCGTACCGGTCATGACCGTGAAGACAACTTCACGCCCGTGACTGCAATGATGGCCGAGAGAACCTCAAAACAGCCGGTCGTCGTGTCTCATCACGGGCCGTGATAGTGATTTCACGAGCCGTGAAGTATCCCATCACGGGTCGTGATATAGACTTACGGGTTGAGAACCGGGAAGCATGTTGAATCTAGCTCCCGAGATGGTTTTGATGATCACAAATTTGTAAGGGAACTTAATTTGTACTGATGAATTGTTGAGCTGATTTCTGAAATAGGATATTCAAGTTCAGAATATGAAAGGTCGACCGAAGCTAAAGGAATGGACGACCTAAGTACACAAGATACATATCAGAGGTACTCTATGTGTACAAAGGTCGTCCTAAGCATATGAAGTGGTCGACCAATATTGGAGGAGATTACATGTGAAGAGGGATCGAGTTTGAACGGTCGACCAAAGATATAGAGAGGACGACCGAAGCAAAGGGCTTAACAGGAGAGGTCATCCAATGATGAGAATGGGCAACCGAAGGCAACACCTTTATAATCGAAAGGATGGAGAACGGGTGGTCCAAGGAGAACTGGATGCCCAGTGAAGACTTAGTCGAAGAAGGGTCTTGTCTAAGCAGAGGAGAGGTCGTCCGAGGTTGAAGAGCGGACAACTGAAGATATGAAGATGAAGGCAATGGACGTCCAAAGGGCTCAGGGTGGAGACAGTGGATGACTAGAAGATTGCGAAGGCTGGACTGGACGTCCGAAGGCTCTAAGTGTAGAAGCAGCAGATGACCAAGGCAGAATGCAGACAGGAGTGTGGTCGACCGCAGTTGAAGTGCGGACGAACGGTGGACATCAGGTGAAGACAAAGGGCGTCCAGGGTCTTGGTGAGAAGACAAACGGGCGCCTAGGAGTTTGTCAAGACTGATGAAGGCTGGAGATCGGACGATCGCAGGATTGGCGGATGACCGATGGAATGTCAGAGGTCGTCTAAAGTCTGAAGAGAGACAGAGTAGCGATCGACCAAGATAGCTGACAGAAGGAATGGACATCCAAGGAAATTGGCAAGGTGTCAGTGGACGTCCGGAGATTGTCAGGAGAAGAGAGTGGACGTC
>LTAE01007744.1:0-13858 GCA_001647135.1 Pontederia paniculata | reverse complement strand
CCCTCGGACGTCCGCAGTTCAAAGTCCGAAGCCTTTGTTCCTAAGTCAAGCTCCTTCGATTTTCCGCCAAACCTTTGGTCGACTGATCTTGACTTGAGTTCACTTCTTCAACTTGTCTCTGGTCGTCCGATGATTGCAGATCAATCTTCTCGGACATCCACTCTTCAGTTGAAGACTTCTGTCAAGTTTCTTCGTCGTCCGCGCTTCATCTTCGGTCGACCGATCTTGACCTGTTCCAACTTCAACTCATCTTTGGTCATCCGCTGATTGCACACCAATCTTCTCGGACATCCACTCTCGAGTGAAGTCATCTGTCAAGCTCCTTTGGTTGTCCGCTCTTCATCTGCGGTCGCCCGACTTGACCTTGAACCAACTTCAACCCTTCTCTGATCGTCCGCTGATTGCACACCAATCTTCTCGACTGTCCACTCTTCGGTTGAAGTCATCCGTCAAGCTCCTTCGGTCGTCCGCTCTTCATATGCGGTCGCCCGACTTGACTTGTACCATCTTCAACTCTTCTCTGGTCATCCGCTGATTGAACACCAATCCCTCGGACATCCACTCCTTGAGTTGAAATCAACTATCAAGCTCCTTCGGTCGTCCGCTCTTCATCTTCGGTCGACTGACTTGACTTGTACCATCTTCAACTCTTCTCTGGTCGCCGGCTGATTGAACACCAATCCCACAGACGTCCACTCCTTGAGTTGAAGACCTCTATCAAGATCCTTCGGTTGTCCGCTCTTTATCTTCGATCGACCGACTTGAATTGTGCCAACACCTTTGACACCTCTGTGGTCGTCCACTGATTCTCCCTAAATCTTTCGGATGTCCACTCCTTCTCTGGGTACTTCGAGCATCTGCTCATTCTTCACTGAGATCCTCGAACGTCCGCTCCCTCTACACTCAGTACTTTGGCCGTGCACTCACTTCCCAATGAGATCCTCGGACGTCCGTCAAACCTTCTTCTGACATTCTTCGACATCCGCTCATTTTCACTGAGATCCTCGGACGTCCTTTCTTCCTTCTGACAATCTTCGGAGGTCCTCTGACAAATCTTCAGATTCCTTGGACGTCCATTATTCCTTCTGTCAGATGATCTGGTTGATCGCTGCTCTGTCTCTTTAGCCCTCGGACGACCTCTGTCTCCTCATCGGTCGTTCGCTCATCTTGCGATCGTACGATCTTCAGTTCACCTCAGACCTGACAAACTTTTGGACGTCCACTTGTCTTCTCACCAAGACCCCGGACAACCTTTGTCTTCGTCTGAAATCCATCGGTCGTCCGCACTCCATCTTCGATCGACCGATCATCCTTCTATCATTAGCTTTGGTTGTCCGCTGCTTTAACTCTTGAGTCGACGTCCACTTCAACCTTGGCAATCTCTGGGTCATCCATTGTCTTCACTCTGAAACCCTTGGACGACCATTGCCTTCTTCCTCAGCTCTTCAGTTGTCCACTCTTCATCTTCGGACGACCTTTCCTTTCTTAGTCATATCATCTCTTTGGATAAGTCTCATCACAGGGCGTCCACTGCTCCTTGGACCGCCCGTTCTCCAACCTTTGTACTATTGACGTAGAACCATCGGTCGCCCACTGTTCTTCACCGGGCGACCTCTCCTATTCATCCTTGTCTTCGGTCATCCACTCAATGTCTTTGGTTGACCTCTCAATACTTTACTTCATCTCTTCAATCTTTGTTCTTCACATTGGTCGACCAATTCACATCCTTTGGACGATCGCTGCACACATAGGATTTTTTTTTATGTCTTCTATGTGCATAGGTCGTCTGTTCATCAACTTCGATCGACCTATCACTCTCAGAACATAAAAATTCTGTCTTTGAAAGATTAATTCAACAAGCTCATTAGTCCAGACTAAGTTCCCTCACAAATTTGTGATCACCAAAACAATCTCGGGATCTTAGATTCAACAGATATTGCGATATCTGAAGGGTACGGTACAACTAAGATTGACATACTAGGCTGATCGAGGCAGTAGGATATTCAGATGCAGACTTTGACGGTGATATTGACGACCGTAAATCTACATCAGGTCACTTATTCCTTCTGAGTGGTGCAATCGTTTCTTCGGATAGTAAGAAACATGGATGTGTGGCGAGACACACACAAGAGGCCAAGTAGCATATGGGCCTGATGGGACTCAGGAGTGACTGAGTCAGTACGAAATATTCATGAATAGTGAAACTTCGAGATATGATCTCCAGTTAGACTATCCACGAATAGTGGGAGTGCTAATATACAATGACCACGAGGGTCAAGTGGGAGATATTATAATGTGTGACTGTTATGGTCATTAAGTCGATGACTGTTACAGAGGTAAGAGACCCTTATGATCATGACGACCATGTGTAATAGTCAATATCGATAACTATAAGAGACGTGACGGGGGACGGAGGGCGGCAGACGCATACGCCATAATAGCTCTCTGTTGAGCATGGATGAAGCTACCTCTAGATGATCCCCAAATATTCATCCCATTTTTCTTTCATAGTGACCCTTGCAATTTATCTTTGTTTTTTTTTTTCGTCGTGCTTTCCATGTTTTCATTTGTTACTAGGGTCTTTCTGCTATCCACGCATACAGATGTTCTTATTTGATAGTGATTTATGTTGTCTTTTCTATTTAGAATTCATTGTTGCACTCTGCCCATGAGACTCAGCATTTGAATCGCATGGCAGTTGTGTTTTTTAGACATTACAGTTATATTATCCCAATTCGTACGAGTATAAATGTTTAGAGTATATAAATATAAGATTGTATTTGTAAATATATAATTATTGCTAACTTGGTATTATTGATCTTGAAATGGGTCACGCAATAATATGTAGCATCAAATATTGATCCTGTGAGCATTCAAATGCTTGCTCATGTGGCATGAACTGAACGAAATAATATGCAAAGAACATATAAGATTTTAAAAAACTAGAATAAAAAAAACAGGAGAAAATTGTTAAGAATGTATTTTTGCTTCTGAAAGTTTCCATAATTTTTTTTGGGGTTAACATTTAGTAAAATAATTATCTTTTGAATATTGAAATTGCATATTTTTCTTTAAATTTTGTGCTTTTCAAAGATGTAGCACCAAATATTGTTAGTTTAAAAGTTGTTATTATTTAGGATTATTATATTATTTAGTTTTTATATTTTTTATATTAGGATGATTTGTTAATTATTTTATATTTTTTGTCAGGGTAAAACTCTATCTATAAAACTCTATATAAAGATTCTTTTAATATTGTAAAATTAGACTTTAAATATTTTGTTCAAATTGAATTTCATATTTTTTATCCTATGGATTCATGATACTTTCAGTGAATTTTTTCGAACTCTTGTGGATTTCGTAATAATTATTTTTTCTTATCAAATTGAAGTAGATAACTTATAGATCGATACTGTCGGTGAATTCTCAAATTATTTGTTCATCTTTCACCTTGCCTCATCATCATCGTCGCCCGTCTACACCCATCTACCGCAACCCCGGTTGCGTCAAATGATATCGAAACATGTTGATCAGACCTATAGTTATTTTAGATTTTTTTGATGAAAAAATAAAAAAGAATAAGACATTGAACCCCTTTTGACATTGCATTCATCAAATCATTTGTCGCATCTCATCCGAGTTACACTCATCACACATCAATTCAAATTCTACAATAATTGTTTTTAAGAAGAGCCTAATGTAGCGTCAAATATTATTAGTTTTAAAAAATAAGTTAGAATTTAATTTAATTTTTTATCATACGATGATTTGTTATTTTAGATTTGTTAGGGTCAAAGTTTATATAAGAATTGTTTTGATATGAATAAATATGACTTTCAATATTTTTTTCAAAATGAACTTCATTTTCTTTTATCATGTGGATTCATGATGCTTTCAATGAATTTCGAAGAATTATGATGGATTCTAGAGTGACCATTTTTTCTTATCAAATTGAATCAGACGACTTGCATATCGACATCGTTGATGGATTCCAAGAGTGTTTGTTAGTCATTCACTCACCTCATAGTCATCGGTGTCTGCCTACACCCATCTTCCGCCTCAGCGTTGCGTCAATTAAGCATTCAACTATTTTTTTATGAAAAGTTATATATGAATGCAAATTGTTCAAATAAAATGATTTCCATAATGTAACTACATGTTATTTAATCACAAACATTATTGGAACAAAAAGAAATATGATATCCATGGTAGGTAATGCCATAAAATTATAAAAAGTAATAAGTTATTAATAGAGGTACAAAAATGAAGTTGGTTGGATCATATGAATAGTGAGATTCGAGTCTTCGGCCAGAGGTTCAATTTTTAGATTTTTGAACTTAACATTGTTTATTTATTTTGCTCTCGCTCGAACACCAAATTAATATAATACTTTTATTAAAAGTTTTTCGCGGCAAATTAAGCATATTATAATAATTTAAACATGGCAGAAATGCTTTACAACATTACATGTATTAAAACAATGACACTATAATGTAAATCGATAAATAAGTAAATCAAGCTAAAATGAATACACGACGACATAGAAATATAAGATATAGAAATTGAGTAAAATATGCAC
The DNA here is from genome assembly GCA_001647135.1 of Pontederia paniculata. NCBI lineage: Eukaryota > Viridiplantae > Streptophyta > Magnoliopsida > Commelinales > Pontederiaceae > Pontederia > Pontederia paniculata. Next base: position 9,279 of record LTAE01007744.1, on the reverse strand, counting down.
GCAATAAAAAAAAAGCAATCACTAGAATCATCATATTGTTCATTACTTTCTTCAACCTTCTTCTTAAACGCTTAGTAATCAAATTTCAGAAAAAGGAAAGAAAGTTATGTATTCATATTCATCCCATGAATAGAAATCTGATGTTGAATTCTCATAATCAGACTCGCTCTCAATCAAAAGATCACCAGTAATTTTTTTTCCATTTTTTCCTAAAGATGGCCTCACCTAATTTGATAATAAGGGATCTAAAGTAAATACTACAAGAAAAAGTCAAAATTGTGATGGATTATTGCAGCGAAAATAAATCCGTGTCAAACTGCGAAAGATTTCTTGTCCATTCCAATTTGAGAGTGTAAATTCCACCTTATTTTAAGGCAAAGTTTTTGTCCGTTCCAGTTGAAACATATTTTTTTATCTATCACAGAATGAGATAGACAAATGTTTTCATAATTTAGGATGAATCTTTTGTCTGCAACAATTTCAGGTGAATTTTTTGTCTGTTTTAAATTGAGACGAATTTTTTATCCGCCTCAAATTTGAGGTGAAATTATTTATCTGCCTCAAATTCGAAACGGATAAATTCGTCTCAAATAGAGATGGATTAATTCAAGCCAATATTTTTCATCACGAAATTTTATATTAATACATGCTCCTCCTTCGTTTCATTCATTTTTTATTTCCTATCATTCCTCTTTTCTTCTTTTTCTTCTCCACGCTCACCACATATTTCGTTGTCGTCAATTCTTCTTTTTCGAGCTCACCACCTCTTTCGCTGTTGTAAATTATCTACCGACGAGATCTACTACCAATGATATGCAGCTGAGCAAATATGCCAATGATAGCATATCATTAAAGTCAACGACCTATCGAGCCTACCGATACTGCAATTTTTCGCTGGCTGGATTAGTGGCAGTGTGCCTTGGGCAGTCCTCCCAAAGCAGGTCTGTCTTAGGCAGTGCCCTAGGCAGTTTCCATTTTTTATGGAAAGAAACCTTCCTCAGATTGAGACACAATAATTTTCATCTCAAATTATAACGAAAAAGATCTGCCTCAAATTGTGGCCACAACTTTTTTGCTTCAAATTGGGATGGTTCAATGTTTGCCGCAAATTCAGGCAAACTTACCTGCCTCAATTTGCGGCCGAACTTTTTTCTGCCTCAATTTTTTTGCAACCAATAATTTCGTTGTCCCGCCACAAATTTATATTTGCGACGGATTTTATATGATATGTGGTGGAAAATTTCATCACAATTTTTTTTGTGGTGAAACAATTTAGAGAAAAACATACCTTTCAATTAAATAAGTTTAACATAAGTCGTAAGTCTGAAAATATTTTTTGTTTCATCTAATCTTTTGATAAACTAAAAAAATATTTTTCATTGATGATAAGAAAAAAAAATATCATATGAAAAGAAAGTCATCAAAAGAAAATATAGGACATATTTGGCTTAACTAATAAAAAATACATGATAAGCACTATACTGGTAAGCATTTTAAGGGCATGTTTGGCTTAGCTGATAAAAAATATCTGATAAGCACTAATGTTGATAAGCATTTTAAGTGTTGATACTTATTTTAAAATATAAATAGTTACATGTTTGGATAAAAGTGCTGATAATATCAATAAGTAGTTGTATGCTTGTTAAAATAAATATTGACTAATATACTTTTAAAGTTATATGATAATAATATTAAAAATTATGGATAAAAGAGTCATATAGTTGGTTAAAACTAATAAGTCAACAATTTTAAAAATTAGGAGGGAGTACTCTGCTTATTTTTTTCAACTTATAAATAGTTACCTAACAACTTATAAATTATACTTTTTTAGTTACCAAAAATGAAGATTTTTTAAAATTTATTTATAAATAGTTTTAACCTAATTAAAAACTTAGTCAAACATGCTCTAAATGTTGAAACTTATTTTAAAATATAAGTAGTTACATGTTTGGATAAAAGTGTTGATAATATCAACAAGTAGTTGCAAAGTTTGTTAAAATAAATATGGATTAAAATGTTTTTGAAGTTATAAAAATAGTAATATAGTTGGTTAAAAAAAATAAGCAAGGGCCCCTGCTTATTTTTTTTATTTTTTTATTTATCAACAATGGAGATATTTTAAAATCAAGAAACTACTTATAAGCTAAGTCAAACAGTTCTATCCTAACAAGTCAATGGTCGTATTGTGCATATCTTAGTTATAATACAATGATGGACTTGGGGCAAAAAAATTAGGACCAAATATAATATTAACAACAAAAATAAAAAAAAAGGAAATTATATTTAATAAGAACTAACATCATATCAAGAAAAAGTATCGTTTAGAAAGCAAATATATACAAGATATATGTTTCACTTATGAATCATAATTAAATTTAGCTAATAGTTAACATAATATTAAGATAATTTCTAGATCTTTAATTTTTTTTTCTTCCACATTTTATCAAATTTACACATTATATATAAAATTTCATACGAGCTATATTTGACGACTCAATAAATAAATGACAAAAATGATATTCCTCATACCCTTGAATATAAATTCAAAGATTTTAAATATACCCTGTACATACATTGAAGTGCTACAACATCATTTTGTCGTAATAAATAGATATAATATATAATAAATTTTAATTACTATTTATTTATTTAAATTCTTTATTATATCAAAGAACTATTAGTTAAGTTTAAAGGAATATTACAAGTATACATGATAATGTACAATCATACTACTTTAATGAATTGTCATGGATGTGTTTTCGCGGCCATAGTTATTTGTTGATTATATATTTATGGTGGTATAAAGCAATATTTATGATGTAAATCAACTAGAATAACATGTTTTATATATGTCAGAAGATATTTAAAATATAAGAATAATATACATATATATATATATAGTAGTTATATATAAAGGTTATTAAGTAGTTCTTCTTTGGTCTTTTCACATATATTTTAAATTAAAAAATCATCTAAATTCTTTTCAAATGCTAAAAAAAATCTAAATGTTATGTTGATTTTTTTTTTGTTTTAAGTTCTTTTGCTTATACCTTAGCGACTAATACAATGATGAAAATTTGCATGTGATAATATATAATTCAGTTCCAAATTGAAATTTTATTATTGTAATCAGCTTCCACACCGGACTTATTCCATACATGTAGACTAGGATAAAAAAAATAAGGCATTCTTTGTAGAAGATGCTCTTTCATTTTTCTTGGAGCTTCACTACATCCTCCTAATTTTAACTTAAAAGAATCTCCTAGTAGCTCGCAATGACACTCATTATAAATTAAATAACTTTTTAACTTCTTTTTCCTTGTTATAAAACAAGGTCCCATCGTAGAGTTCCCGTACGGTATTCTTCTGAAGCAGCCCTTGATTGTCTTTAAAGAGATTGTACAACATATTCCACTCTGTGCTGGCTGCAAGCCTGCATACAAAAGATCTCATTGCATTTAGAACTTATAATTTGGAACTATTATTATTTCAAAGATTTAATTTTTTTTTGACATCTTAATTAGATAAAAAAAATTCAGAAAATAGAAAACTAAATACATACAATCCTTTTATGTCGCTTTTTTGCCGATTGGCCTTAACCATCTCATTCAACTCAGGATAAGTAAGAGCGTCATGATTTGTTTTAGCATGGTTGAGAAAAATGTCCTCGAATTTGGATTCTACAAACCTGAATGTAAGCATCATGTTGTAATTAGATGACAAATGTAATAATCATATGGACTTGCTATCTTCATCTTACATATGAAGAAACCAAAAGATAAAAGAAAATTTGACGATGAAAAAAATAAAACAATTGAGGTCACATGTTAATCTTATAAAGTACTTGTGATATTATGGATCATAGCAGTGGAACAATTGGTACGTACATACATACATATATATACATACATATATACATGCATGCATGCATACATACATACATGTATGTATATATTTGTGTGTGGGGTGTGTGGGTGTATGTATGATTGTCTTTTTTTGTGATTTAAATGTTTTTGAATTATTGGTAGCCCATATATTGTAATAATTAAGGTTGAGAGATATTGAGCCCAAACTCAAAAGGTGCTTCTCTTGTGCTCAAACTCTAGCAACAGTTGAAAGTTCATCTATTCAAATATTAAACACAACAATAATAATTTAGAACTTATGTATTTATTTAAATATCAACTAAAGTTTGGATTAAACATAATTTCTTTCTATCAATTATAATGGATCAACATTACATGTTTCTAAAAACAAGTATCCATGACATATAATTAATATTTCGTCTTTGCCTATTGTTTTCCTAAATGTAGGCAAATGTAATAAAATGAAATTTATGAATTCAATATTTGTGTCATAAATCAACATGATACCTTCCTTCATTGTCGTAGGCACCTGTATCACTTGCATGCTTCCCTTTATTAATATTCTTGATGTAAATAGGGAAAAGAAGAGATGGCATTTTGCCCTACAAAATAAAAAGAACAAGTTTAGATAAATAAATAAATGACAAGGACAATGACAAACACATAAAAGAACAAAGTTGAGATATTGTTTTACACCAAATATTTAAAAATGTTGATCTTTCTAAAATGATTGTGTTAGTAATTTTCTACCTATTCTTGTAACCAACGAAATAAAATTCTTGTCTAAGAAGAAAGGAAAGAGAATTCCAAGTATCAAGGAACAAAATCATTTATTGTTAATCCAAATATTTATCAATATGACTATGGACAACATAATATATGAAGAATGTAAATAGATAATCTCAATAATATACCATTCTATTTTGAATATTTTTTGTTTGGATGACAAATTAATATTATATTATTAAACATATTTAGATTAGAATATGAGATGAAAGAAAAGATTGTTTTTGATATTTTTTTTTGTATTATTAGCGTGTTTGTATTTTCTATATTGATGATGCAAAATGATAAATTAGCTTAATTCACTACACCTTAGGAATAGATATAATCAAAATTTCACTCCAACATTAATATGTACAAGCAATTTGATGGATGCTTGACTTTATTTTTCAAATAATGTATTAATTTGAAGTATAATTTGTCTACAAATTAAATTGGGAATATCAAAATTATCTAATTAACACTGAAACTCATTTATAACAATATACTTTATCATATAAGCAAGAGAATAATGTTTTGATTTTTTTTATGCTGCAAGGCTGAATCTTATTATAACACAGTAAATTTCATATTGGGATGTCCATCAAACTTTGGAGTTATTTAAAAATCTTTAGTGTTGACTGTTGAGAGAGAGAGAGAGACACACACCGGCGGCTTTGTTTTAGGTCCTAGGAGACCATTGATAAAAGTTGCGGCCTTAAGAGACATGATCCTACTTGCCCCAAGTGCTCGAAATCCTGGTCATTCATCACCATGCCATCAACAAAGAACTTTAGCGCAGTGCATAGAGAGAGAGAGAGAGAGAGAGAGAGAGAGAGACCTTTATAAGTTTCAGAAGGATATATGAGACCGTCATTGTTCCTATCAAAGAAGGCTACATGCTTCTCCAATGAAGTATGCTCACCACCAATTAATGGAGTAGGTGGAGTAGGTGGACTAGGCACATCAGGATCCTCACCAATTAATGGAGCAAGTGGATTAGGCACATTAGGATCCTCACCAATTAATGAGCAAGTGGAGTAGGCACATCAGGATCCTCACCAATTAATGGAGTAGGCGCATCAGCCGTCATCAGACCTTCATCTGCTTCAGTAATCATGTACACCAAAAAGAAAAAACGTAAACGAAATATATACATGAATAAGTATCATAATCATTGTCAATATTTTTTTATGAACTTACAAACTAACATGATATTCTATAAAAAAAATTAAAATTAAGTATTATATTATTGATCAACATGGTTAATCATGATATATATATATATATATATATATTTATATATCGTCAAATATTTGTGAATGATCGAATATTATATAAATTACCTTGTGCATCCACGAAGGGCATTCCATGGTTATGGACGACTAGAAGGACTAACAAGAGGAGAGAATTAAGAGCATGAAATGAACCCATATCTTTCTATCTCTCAAATCTTTGTGTTTGTCCACTTAATCATGCCTCTTATATAGGGTTCAGTAAGAAGTTTATATGGTGTGAACGCATTTATGGTTCATTATCAATATAAATTTAATAAATGAATGATTTATTTAGGGTGCCCTTAGTATCAGTCCCAAAATCTTAATGGCACTTACTTTTACCAATTATACACTTATTTATTCTATACTATTAAACAACTTCATTAACTTATCATAAAATTAGCACATTCCCAAGAAAGTTAATAATATTATATATCCTTTAATACTAATCAGATTTTTATTACTATTTATTTATTTCACTATAATTAATAATTATAGATATATATATATAATTAATATAATTTTTTAAGAGTATATTATAATATTTTTTCCTATTAATATCACACTTATTTTTATGAAAAATATATCATTTTATTACTATTTATTTGTTTTATTGCACCTAAGTATTTGTCATTATATTATATTATTTATATGACTGATTTTTAATTTGATTTAGATTAGTTTTTATAAATAAATTATTATTTAGTGTTTATCATTAAATTTAGTATAGATATCCTAAAAAGTAACGCGAGTAAGTGAAATATTTTGATTAGTACATGTGTGTAATATATTTTGAAAAAAAAATATAAGATGCAAAGAAATTATTGAGAAGATGTAATGTATGAATAATTAATATTTACATCTTATACTTTATTTCATAAAAAAAGTAATGTACTTCTAATAAAAAAATTATATTACACACTCGTAAAAAACATATGATATTAACAAAAAAAATATTATAATGTATGAATACGAAAATATATAAATAATATAATATAATAATAAATAATTAGTTGTAATGAAGTAAATAAATAATAATAACTTTTCGATAAAAAATTTGGTTAGTATTAAAAGGGATAAAGTATTAATCTATATGATTAACTTTATTGGAAATTGATCACTTTTAAGAAAATTAATCAAGTTATTTATTAGTCTAAAAAATGGATAAGAATGATTGACATTAAAATTTTAGGAGTGGCAAGGATACCCTTTGTTTATACATTTACTTCACATTAATGTTGATTTAGTTATGGTGCATTCATGATGAGTTAATTGGACGCATGATTCTAGAGAGCTTTACAAAACTGGGTGGCTTGGATTATTTCGGTTTAGCTTGCCTAACTTATTTTGATAAATAAGTGAGGTCAATAGGGTTGGTCTATTTGTAAATAACCTAGCATATTAGCGAACAAGATTTATCAAATAATTAATATATTTATTAAAAAAATAAATTTAATCATATAGTATTTTGGTATACATTTTTTTATTACTTAAAAAAATAATTGAGCCTAACAAACTAGACCAGACTTGGAAATTTGGTAACTAATATATAGACCTTTTTAGAGCATTAATATTGGGAATAAATTCAGTTCTCTTTTTTTTTTTCAAAAAAGAAGAATCCTAGAATGACTTTTTCATCCTTATTGTGCCTTCATCTAGAATCTATTAGTGTTTTCAAAATCGGATCGGAGATCAGATAAGACGTCTAACTAGGTCATGGTTGGATCAATTCGATCGAATTCAATCGAGGTGAATCAAATTTTATTAAGATAATATTATTTATATTATATATATATATAACACAACTAAATATTACATAATATTTAAAAATGTAATAACACTTACTAATATTTGACATAATATAAAATATTGTTTATTGTATGTTTAAAATATTGATGCATATACAAATAATGATGATTGATAGATGATGATGATGATGATGATGATGATGATGATGATGATGATGATGATGATGATGATGATGATGATTATTATTATTACTATTATTATTATTATTATTATTATTATTATTATTATTATTATTATTATTATTATTATTATTATTATTATTATTATTATAATACTAATAATCCATATTAATTATTTTAATTCAAATTAATGTTAGCTTTTCAATTATTTTATTTAGCTTCCAGTTATTATCATGACTTTCCTTTTTCTGATTTCCATTTATTCTCCTTATTTATTTTCCTTCCACATGTATTCTTATTTCCATTTTTTTCTACTGATTATTTTCCTTTTATGATATTTTTTATTCCATTTTTATAATAAATTTTCACTTTGGTTGGCTTTTTCTAATTCAAAATCAAACTAGTTTTTGGACGGTTCATCAATTTGTTTCTAGTTCGACCCCATTTTGTCCAATATGAAAGCCCTTCTATTTTTGGACCAAAATCGACATGGATCAAGCTTGGGTTCGTGGCTGAATCGGTTAGACCGATCGGTCTGATCTAATTATAATAACATTGGAAGCTTCCACACTTACCACGATAAAGAAAATTGACTAATTGTGGAAACAAATTGGCCCAATTCTACTCAAACACATCAATAGCCAGAAAGTTGGGCATTATAGAATATTAATACAAACCATGGTGAGGGATATCATTTGCTAATAAATTATCCATCTTCTTTCTAAAAAAAATGGATAGGAGATCTACAAAATAATGAAGAAAAAGATTATGTGTGCGCCAATTAAAAGAGAAGAACATGCATGATTGTAATCATCATTGGAGCTAGTGAGGATTTTCGGATTGAGAGGACGAGTGTCGCAAATCACTAACAACTTTATCTTTTGAACTTTAATTTTTTTATAGAAAAAATATAATTGATTTTTACTCTAGACTTAGTGTTATCGATAAACATTTTCGGCTAATTCCCTCTTTTGAAGTGAGTGTAGCAGAAGAATGGCTCATTGTTATCGATTTTCTTTTCATATACAATAATTTAAATGGTAGTTCAATTTTTTTTTATGTTTTGGGTTTATGTATTATTTTGTACAAATAAATTTAATCGCGATTGAACTAAGAGATTTTTCCGCTTTAGAAAATAATTTTCTCTCGGAATATTATTAGAAAGATCACGTTCATAGTGTTGTATCTAGAATCCCAAGAGTGTTTTGATGATCACAAATTTGTAAGAGAACTTAGTTTGTACTGATGAACTTGTTGAGCTAAATTCTGTAACAGGTTGACTCAAGTTCAGAAGCTGTTAGGTCGACCGAAGCTAAAAGAATGGACGATCTATGCACATGGAAGACATCTCAGAAGAAGCATATGTGTGCAGCGTTCGTCCTATGAATACAGAGAGATCGACCTATGTTGAAGGAAGGTGGATGAGAAGGGATCAAGGGTTGACCG
>LTAE01007743.1:0-12424 GCA_001647135.1 Pontederia paniculata | reverse complement strand
TGTTACTGAAAATGAAAGTCTGAAAAGAAAGGTTTGGTCTACTCACTTCGTGACTCCTGATTATTATTCCTTTTTATATGATCTTTACATATTGAGTGTCACAACTCACGGGTTCTACCCCTGCGAATTCAATTCGACAGGTGGTTTTGATCTTTGATAGGTACTGTTGATGGTGCTGATGGTGATGCAGCTCGTGGTGGTCTGCTTTGCACATGGCATAGGATCCTGGTTATGTCCTGCTGGTCATCTGATAGAGATGGATATTGTTCTGAGTCCTTACTAGTTATTTGATTAGTCATTGATGTCTAGTACTTGTGTTGGAACTATGTATTATATTGCAGAAAAATATTTTAGTTTATATTGTTATTGTTATCTGATGTGGCCCTGAGGTTGACCAGTCGAATAGTCAAACCAAAGGAAATGATATGATGTGGTGGCGTCTCCAAAGTCAAGATTATTGCCAGGTGGCAAGGTCTGATTTTGGGGGCGTTACACTAAGTGCTTGCTAAATTCTCGCTCGGCACTCACAATCTTATCATTAAATTCTTTCTAAATCCTAACAATATGCTATCATAAATCATTCATCATTTACCAATTAAAATTTCGAAAAATCCCACGTTATTTGCTCGCTATTTTTTTTTCAAAAATATATTTGAAATATGAAAATAGATTTTACATTACAATACCATCATATAACACATATTACAAAGAAGTAATACAAAATAATAATAACACAATACAATAACCACAAATCACATAATGTCAACATCACAACACATAACATATGAAGTGTCAAGTTTGGTGAATCAAAACATACAATGTGTCAACTGCAGAAAAGCATAACATACATTGTCATCATGTCATAACATTCATATCTTACTCATCTTGATGTTGCTTAGAAGGTGGAGTGATCCTTTAACTCTTCATATGGAATTAGAGGGACAATGACTGAACTATATGAAGGACTAGCAATAGAAGAAGCGCTCGTGATGAAAGATGGTATTGATCCTAAAACAATTGATGAACTAAAAAGGTGTAAAGACGGAATAAAAATATATCAAAATCCATTTTGCTCCTAACATCATGTCATTAGCATTCTTAATGTGCATCTTCTTATACAATTCGTGATAATTGATATGGTTTTGGTTCTCGTATTCTTATAATAAATATTATCAACTTCATGTTGTTATAAACTAATATGTAACTAATAACAAGCTTCCATGTGTTGTTTATGTTTTACAAATTTCACTGATCTTGCTATGTGCATTGATGATTCAAACATATTGCTCTATTTTGCTTGTCTATGATAGATCATTTTTTCCACATCTCTTTATTCCTACAAATAAGAACAAGTACGAAACATTATTTTAAAAATTGAAAATGTAACCCTTATGTTATACCTTTTACAACTTACCAATGTTCACATATCTAGCCCAAACATCTCCAATTATCGTTGTTGGCGGATTATTTTTTGCTTTCATTATATTATAATAAGTTGCTTTCATTGCAGCTCCATAATAATTGTATAGGATATCACTCAATCGATGAAATGTTTTTTAATTGTCACCTTAGGGAGACTTCTAAATTTAGATTTGACCTACACAAGAAAAAAATAGTTATTTTATACAAATTTATGTTTAATATTCAAATATATATTAATCCTAAAATCATTGTACATGACTTATCTCAAGCCCGTTGGAATTTGTTTCCAAGATTATGCACCAATAGAAAGGCGACTAATGATCATACCAGTGATATTTCAAACAACACACCAGTATGAAAGTAGTCTTGAAATCAAATAAGAATATATCATTAAAATTTAAATAAAATCTCAAATTAATTATAAAAAGTATTGAACTTGCAGCTTCATCGAGCCATCAACTATAATGTCACTAGAAGGAATGACTACATATGACAAATTCTCAAGCTCGACGAATGATGGTTTTTGAGATGAAGAACTCCATGATAATGTACAAGTTAATAGTAAAACAATTTAATAGAAAAGTCAATCACATAAATTATAACTATTTAATTATCAGGTGTTGTAGTGTCAAATATGCTAGTCTCGCCATGCTCAAGTATCCTAGATGTGGAATGAGCTCTACCACGTCTATCACAAGTAGCCATAATATATATATATATATTATATATATATATATATATATATATACATTATATATATATACATATATATACATATATATATAAACAAAAATTTTTAGATAAAAACTCATTAAAAAAATCCTTTAAGTGCTTGACACTGGATCAAAATCTTCTTCATCTACGCCATAAATATCATTACTAGTGTTGTCGTCATCAATAAATTTGTTATCTTCTATATCTAATGAAGAACATGTTTCATTGATGTAATATCTTCCACTAGACTATTTGCATCAAATAATATAGTCATTTCATCGTCCTCAATAACATTGATTATTCCAATTATATTATCATCTTGATAGTAATCATTCTGTGACATCTTATCAATTGTCACGTCTTGACCGTTCATTTTTTCCTTCATAAACAATCTAGTTTTCACTTTGCATGTCGCCAAGGGCAGAGCCAGGTGCCTGCCCGTGCATGCACTAAATCTTGCCAGACACTGGACTCGTAAATAAAAACCCGATAGTATGAATTAACACTAAATATTGCTTGCTGAGTTGGTTCAACAGTTTTGTGAAGTGTGGGCATCTCTGGTTCGAAACCCAGCAATGGCATTTTTTTCCATTTTATCATGTCCATTTTTTTCATCTTATCATGTCATTCTTTTAACTTCAATAGAAGTCAATTTTAAGACTGAATTAATAATCTAACTAAAATTAATTTTTTTAACTCTCTTTTCAATTCTTTCTAGTCATGAAACTTCATCTTGCTCTATAAAATTCTCTTTACTCTTATATTATTAATTCATAATTTGAAAGGAAAATCATATATTCCTTCATTTTTTAGTTTCTTTAATCATTATCCTTAAATTTTCCACTTAAGATATGAATTTCTTATACTAATTTTTCATGCTTTTAACCTATTCTTTTTTATAATAATTTTCTATCATATATATAATTAATTGAGTTCTTTTCCTTATCACAATTCATTGATGCACCACAAGAGGATAACTGACAGTTATCTTTGCTCATATATTATTAATATCTATAATTTAAAAAATAATTACTTTATTTTATTAGTTTTTTACAATTGTTTTGATCATTGACCATTCAAATTTTCCAGTTTCTTATTTATATTAATATCTTTTATATATTTTATGTCTTTAACTTATTTATTATCATCCTAATTTTTTTCTATCATAAAGTTCTTTTTTTTTTTCTCATTGATGCAGAAACACAATGTATTAATATTTAGGTTATCTATTTTATTATAAATATTATTTAAAACTTAATTAATTAGATTAAAATAATTTATTTATTTATTTAATAATAATTATAATCATAAGAACTTCATGTCTCGCCATTTTAATTTATCATAATATTTATATTTAAAAAAAGGTTGAACCCAAAGTTTAAAATAGATAACTCTAATAAAAATATAAAATATCATAAATTAACTATCTAGTGAACCCGCTGTAAATGAATCCTGGCTCCGCCACTGCATGTCGCCCACCATTCATCAACATATTTTCTAAATGAAGGATATTTGGTGAAATAAACTTGTTATGCTTGCTCGTCCAAATCAAATGGATCTTTAAAAGTAAGTCTTGACTTATATTTAACATAGACAAAGTCATAGACTGGATCAATTTTAATTCCACTTTGCTAATTAAACTATCGACATCGTAGTATAAAAACAATATTGTGTCCTAGGTATGATAATTTTAATATTTGCTCGATAATTCTATAATTAATGGTGATATTAGGTTGGGTCGATTTCAAGAAAAATATGTTTTGACACAATAATAAGTAATACGGGTCCGATTTTTTAATTTTAAGGTGGCCGCCCGACCCAACCCAAATCTTTTCGATTTGGGTTATTGGGTTTGATTCTTTTTAGGAGTGTTTTTTTTTTGGCACAGATGTTTAGGTCAATTAGTTGAATACATTAAAAGCACTTAGTTCATTGTGCTCCAACAAACACCCCACAACAAATAATGTTAAGATGTGATCTAATGGCTATAAACTAGTAAGAAATAAGATGTTCAAGACCATTGGATCATATTACTATATTAAATTTAATTTTAATCAGGTTGAATACCGAGTCATCGGGTTTAAAATTTTTACACTCGTACCTGATCCAATAAGTAGTCGGGTAATTTTGGGTTTGACCCAAAATGACCCCATATCCCAGGGCCAATTTGAATGGGTTCATCGAGCTAACCTTGATCCATGCTCACCCCTATCTATAATAGTTCAATTCATTTTCACCGAAACCAAGGACACAAATACTAGTATTCATTGTGGATTTATTTATTCATATAATGTTGTTGTAAGTTATCACTCTTTTCAATGGTCTATAACTCAAATTTTGAAATTGCAACTTCGGAATTGCACTATTTCATGCTTATTAAATATTTTACATTAATCGTAACAAACTAATCAACTTTTTATATGTTGAAAGATTCTTGCACACACACATGATGTTTAATTCAAGAAGAGAATTGTTCATCTCGGATTAGGGGTGAGCAATGGTTGGTTCGATTAATTAACCATGTGAATGTTTGAATTAATTAACCAAATTAAGCTTATAGAAACTATCCATTATCTTGACCAAAATTTTTGGTTAACCGATTTTGGATAACCAAAAAATTTTGTTCAGTTCGGTCAATTTATCGATTTAACCAAAAATAAAATAATAAAAGATAATATTTTTTTATCTCATACATACATATATAAGCATAACCATCAAATGTTTCTTTCTTGATATCCATTGTTACAAGCGTGAACCTACAAAAAGTTTTTCATTCCATACATAATTACATATACATACATATAGGCAAAACAACATGTGTTTTTTTCTTGCTATCCACCATTACAGAACTCCCAAGGCGAACTTGCAAAAAGAACTACATCTTCTTTAGACTTCTAAAATTATCTTCACGTTTCTTAGTTCTCTATGACTCTTTATATAACATGAACTTGCAAATCTGCATTGCTTAGATGCACAAAATCATTTGTCTTGTATTTGACATAATAGTCACTCACTCTAGTTGGACCAAATCCACCAAATCACATAATATAACATGCAACTATGAATTTTCAAATAAATAATGAAATGAATGATATGCATATAAAACTAAACAAAGAAATGTAAGTAATATATGTGAAATTTTATTATTTACCATTTTCAAACTTCTCAATATCTTCTAAATCTTCTTTAATGTTTAATCGGTGAGTCTTTCGAAGCCAATCTTGTGCATATATTAAGGCCTCAACCACCTTAGGAGTTAAGGAACTTCTAAATCGATCAAGAACCCTTCCACTAGTGTTGAAAGTTGATCCAGAAACTACGTGCTATGAATATTGGTACAACCAAAATATCTCGAGCCATACTATAAAGGATGAGGAATCTCTCATAATTATGTTTCCACCATTTTAGCACATTGAAATAATCTTTATCTTATTGTACGACCTCAACCAAATACAAATCAAGTTCAGATTTTTAAATAAACCACCTTTACATTCCATTCTTTGTCTCTTGGCAATCGATTTGTAATGTCTTCTTGGCTTGTTACCTATTAAGTTAGTGCTTGAAACTGACTTAGTTGTTGATTGACTTGTTTTATTTGAATAGTCACTCTTAGGATGAGTCTTCTTGTATTCATGGAATAATTTATATAATGTTTGCTTCACTTTCTCGCTCAAATACTACCTTCTTTATTCACAATATATGTCACAAAAAGCAACTTTCATTACCATTAATTTCTCGCGAGGATCAAATACGACAACAAAAAATATAAGCTTGTCAATATTACCCCAATATTTGTCAAACTTAACCTTCATCCTCATCCCCATTCCTTTCACATGTATATCATCACTACGAGTCAAATCTAAAATTGCACCAAGTAATCACTAATTTAAGTTCAAAAAGTATTTGATGTTATAATGATCCAGAGATCCGCAATGTAGTATCATAAAATAATTCTAATATGTTGGTCATCCTTCTCACAACAACCCAATCTCTATAACCCTTTGAGTGTGTTTCGACCTCATATTTGAGGTATGAGTCTCTTAATTCAAATACAACAAATGCTTTCTCATACTTCTCAACCACACTCAACATTAGATAAGTAGAGTTCCATCTAGTGCACACATCTAAACACAATGAGCTCTTACATTTAATTTGTACTGACTCAACACATTCTTTGAACCTCTTAAGCCTAGTAGGAGACTGCCTAATATATCTCACTGCCAACCTATTTAATTGGTGAATCCAACTCCTTTAACCCATCCATCACTACAAGGTTGATTATGTGAGCAATGCACCTCATGTGTAAGTATTTACAATCTGCAATAGCAGTTCCCCGGTTGATGAATTTCTTCAAGTGTTCAATTGCAACATCATTTGAACTAGCATTATCCACTATTATAGTGAACACCTTATCTATCCCCATTCAAACAAAAAAGTTTCAATAGCTCTACTTATCAATTCACCCTTGTGGCTGAAAATTTGACAAAAGTTCAAAATTATCTTGTGCAACTTTCATTCCTTGTCAATATAATGAGTTGTGACATGTAATGAACTTGTTGAATTGATGTCCATATATTAGTTTCTATAGAAATTCTTTGATCAATATTTTTCAAATAATTTTTTAGAATCAATCGTTCATCCATATACAACTGACAACAATCACGGGAAATAGTCCACCTTCACGAAATTCTAAATCGAGGACAAGATTCACACATAAACTCCTTAAACCCTCCTACTTCAACAAATTAAAATGGTAGCTCATCAATAATAACCATAATGCAAGGCTTTGTCTTATAGATGATTGGTAAGATTTTCAAGTAGACAATGTAATTGTATTCTCATTATCACTCATAAGTAGCAAAGATAATTCTTTTTGTTTTCCATCTTCATTACGGGCTTCTTCTTACAAGCTTTTATATGATAGTTATGCTTGTATCATTCTTCTTAGTATAAGTAGAAAATAACTTATGGCAATATTTGTACTTTACTCTACTAGATTCAAACTCATCAAAATGTTCCCATACCTTTGACCTTTTTGCCTTAGTGATTTTTCAACACTAACAATATCAGATAAGGGTCTTGTATTTGAACTAACATCCTCTTGAGGTAGATTAGCTTGTTCTCGATGAGATTCTTGAGGTTCAGACATCTAAGTGAAAGAACATATAATAATTATTAAATTCAACAAGTAATTGAATTCGCATGAAATATATTACTAATTAGTTAAAGATGAACAATTAATCAAGTGCAATTGTCCGCTAACTATTAAATAGCATAAAAATTGACAACATATTTTTAAAAAAATTGATGATAAATATAATGTCAATTTAAAGTTGCTCACCCCTAGTTTAAACATTTAAATATAAGTTATTATGAAAAAAAAAACTTAAAATTGCAAGTCTACAATGGAATAAAATCTAACACCATGTATAATGAAAACAATGAAAAACAAATCACGAATAGAAAAAAAAATCATAACAAGTAAAACATAAGGAGTAGAAAAAAATAGAACGTAAGAGCAACAAGAGATGTTAACATACATGTGGTAGAAAAAAGTTGATATCTTTGTTAGAAGCAAACCAAGAAGTGTTTCTTTGATCTCGAACTAAAGAAAGCTAAGAGAGAGTGAGCCTTATTGGCACTAATTACCAAAGGGAAATTCCAAAAGAGTGAAAGAACATGCAACTGCCGCTACCCGCAATTCACATCACAAATTTACATTCCTAAACAAGGAGAAGGAGGAGAGACATGTTGAGTACTTAGACTCCAAGTGAAAGGAAAAAAAAATCATTGAATGGAGGTATGCAATATTTTATGCTTTCACGAGAAGTAAAACGTGTGAAGAAACTTACTTCTTTACTTCTGCACAGAGACATTTAATTCATTAACACCAAGCACCAACATGCTTCACTCCCTTGTGCCAACTACCCCTCTGCTCTTACCAGTTAACCAGACATGACATATTTGAATATTAATTTTATGACAATCGCCATGACAATCATGTCAAAAAAATAGTTGGAATTAGAAAAAGATAAGACCACTACTCACCTTCAAGAACATATATCATTGGGATATTAGTGCAATCAATCAGTCATGTAGATATATGAGGATGCTTTTAGATACACTTTCGATTATCTTTGATTTTCAACCAAAATATCGACTAATTAACCGAACCGATGAATTAACTGAATTTTTTGAATTACTTATCCATTGTCCAAAACGAAATTTAAATGGATAAATCAGTTCTGTTAATTGGATAATGGATCGATAAGTAAAACGATCGATTCGATTGATTGGGTAAGTATGCTCACCTCTATCTCGGATATGTAAAATATGATAATCAATGATATAAAGATTCCACATATGCTTCAAACTTCTAAAATAAATAAGGAAAATATAAAAGTTTATTAGGATTTTATAAGATTATCGATAAGAAAGAATTAATGTTAGATTGTTACGCTAGATATGGTTCGACTTCACAATAGTTGACGAGAATATAATTCTCCTTAATGTCCAAATCATTGTCACTTAATATGAACTTTTTGTGCTTTTCCTATCGGTCGAACTACAAACGTAAAAATTGATAAACAATCTTTAAATTTTTTTTCTCTAGCATCATCATTCCTTGGGTCTTGGTTTTGCCTCATTTGAATTGTTGGTTCAAAGTATAATGATGTGAAATTAAAAACCTTCTCTAAAGCTTTGCAGATTGATTCCTCAATATTTGCCTTATCTTTACTTTTTATTTTATATACAACATGCAACTCTCAAATGGGTGCATCTATCTAAATTGTATAGTACCAACAACTTTACTTGATATGAAAGGTGCATAACCAAGTGTTCCATACCATCAAAAAATGATGGTGAAAAGTTTTTATGCTTTGCACAAAGTCATTGTGATAGACGATTTAAGACGCACCATGTCATGTCTACGGATGATAGAGGAGCATAACTCTTTAAAAAGTATACTAAATTTGTAATGGTGCCCCAAATGGATTTAGGCGATAATTCTCAAAAGTCAATGATGACTAATCTCTGGATAAATACATAATAGTCATGAGTTTTTATTCCAGAAAATTCACCTTCGTCAATATTTATACAACAAGATATGTTAAATGTGTATCTAACGAGAAATTAAATTTCTTTATCCATTCAAAAATATTTTTTTGTTGATCACTCGATAATACATAAGTGGCTTTCGGCTTGATTCACTTTTCATTATCATAAACTAATTATAGTTTTGGGCATTTTACATATAACTTTCAAGTTCTCCCTTAAGTTGGCATTAATTATTTGTTGTTTTGCCTTTAATGTCCATCATAGTGTTGAAAATGTTATAAAAAAATATTTTTTTCAACATGATAATATCCAAATTATGACATAATATGTTAAATATTCAATAAAGCAACTCCCAACAAACACTTTTCTTTTCTAAATTATGAGTAAACCTATATTCTTCTTGCCCAGTAGACGGTAACTTTAATCCAAATATAACAAGACCAATCACATTAACTTGTTCAAATGCTTCAATAGCATCATTCTATTTGATGGTAAGCTCTTCTCTATTGGCTGTCTTTGTAAAAGAGTTTTTACCACGACATATAGAGTGATCAATAAATAAGAAAGTTCTGTGGCAACCAAAACAACACACTTTCCTACCATGCTTTAAATAAGACGAATTTATGAATTGTCAACAATTTGGACAAGCAAATTTATTTTTAGTGCTCCAACTGGTCAACATTCCATAGGTAGAAGAATCATTTAAAGTCCATAACAAAGTCGTGCTGATTACAAAAATTTTCTTATGTGATCTTTCATATGTTAAAACACCATAATTCTATAACATTTTCAATCCATCGATAATAGGCCTTAATTACATGGCAATTTTGGTCGAGGAATCATAAATAAAAAAATATGTGTTTTCTTTGCATATATATACTCATGATAAGTTATAAGGCATCATGAAAACTAGTCAACAAGAGTAAATTATCGTGAACCACCGAATGAATTAAAATCATCTATGCAAAGACTCAATTTAACATTTTGAGTTTCTGGTGCAAATGTGAGATAAGTTGTATCAAAATATTTTCAAACTTCTAAATTTGAAGGATATGTTATAATTGATGAATCACTATATGAAATACTTTTAGATAAAAATATACATTGTAATCTAGCGACTAAAGGAAAATGAATATCTCTTTGACAAGTTCTAGATTTTTTCCTAGGTTTGAATCGAGGCTCTCCACAAACATGATAATTTGCATGCTCAATATCCTCCTTGTAATACAACATGTAGTGATTGCAACAAACATCAATCTTTGGTATTTTAGGCCAAGTTCACTCGTCATTCTTTTGCACTTATAGAAATTTGTTGAAGGTTTTTCGAAACTAAGTAACATACTCTTAATAATGAAAACTATTCTATCAGAACATTTCTTACTCATATTGCACTCTAATTTTAAATTCATCAATTGTGACAGCCAATGAAATGCTTTATTTTTCACAACCATCCCAAAAAGTATCATCAAAATCATTTAGAAGGTTATTGAAACTATCGAGTTTGGATTTTCCTCCATTTTTTATTGATCTTGATTATTTGTGTCACCCAATTTTTCATCTCTCACCATATCAATATGTGCATTTCTTATTTCTATATCATTTGATGGCTCAACAGTTGAAGAATTTTCAACTCTCCATTTATCTTCATCATGTAGAGTTCAATTTAAGTAATTCAATCAAAACTCTTCCTTATATAAATCCATCTCCACTTAAAATCATGTTTTCCATTTATCCGTTTTACATTTTGCGTATGAACAACGAAGGAGACCAAGGGAATTAGCTATAATTTGCTCTTCATATATAAATTTCAAAAGCTCATCTACTCTATTTTGGAAATCATCAGTCATATAACCATCTTCATCTTTCCAACGAAAAATTCAACTTTGATCACCTATCATTGTTCCTAAAGAGTTGATAAAATTAAATATGTTTATGCCCAACAACAAAACGATGTGAACTTGCTAAAATTGTGTGGCGTGCGATCCACTTTCTTAGACAAAAAGATTAAATGCTTTTTTATCTAATTTGAACCAATACAATGTCATATTAATACAAGTGGTACGCATGTGAATGGCCCAAAAATGATCATACAATTCAACCAACTAAAGAAATAGAGAGAACTTTATACTTCTAAGTTGAATAACATTATGAGCTAGCAAACTTATGACAATGGCATAGCCTGTGTGCGACGCTTAGTATGGCAGCACCCGTGCAACCATAGCCATTGCAAGGGCGCAGCCCCTGCATGTGGGCAGTGCCCGCATGGGCACAACCCCCACGCACGGAGGTTGTGCGGGCTGCACTTGTGCAGGAATTTCACGCTCACAGACGATGCCCACACGAGCGCCCAACCTGCAAGCAGCTGACCTTCCGAGCGTTGTCCTAGTGGAATGCTGGCGCGAGCGCTGACCTAGCACTGTGATTGCCAGCATGGGCGCGGCAGCGGATGAACGACTGGTAAGAGGGAAGTAGAAGAGATGAAAACTTTGCGGAAAGTTGTGGTAATTTATTAATTGAATAACATTGTGAGCTAGCTAATTTATGACTTAGTGGCATAGCCCTTGCACGACGCCCGCGAGGGCAGCGCTTGTGCGGGCGTAGCCATTGCAAGGGTGCAGCCCCCGTGCGTAGGCAGTGCCCACACGGGAGTAGCCCTTGCAAGGGCGTAGCCCGTGCACGATGCCCGCGAGGACAGCCATTGCATGGGCAGCGCCTGTGCGGGTGTAGCCATTGCAAGGATGCAGCCCCCGTGCATGGGAGCACCTGCACGGACGTAGCCCCCGCGCGTGGGCAGTGCCCGCACGGGTGCAGCCCTTGCACGCGGGTGTAGCCCTTGTAGGGTGCAGACTCTGCGAGCGGGCAACATTTACACTAGGCACAACCTCAGCGCATGGGGCCCGTGCACAAACGTTGCCCACACGAGGGGCCAACCCATGCGCGGCTGCCCTCGCGGGTGCTGCCCCAGTGCAGCGTTCGCACGAGCACTGGCCTAGCACAGCGGTCACCAGTGTCGGCGCACAACAACTAATGAATGACCGATGAGAGGGAATTAGAAAAGATGAAAACTTTGTGAAAATTTGAGGAAAGTTGCCTACGTCTAATTTAAGCTCTGATGAAGTTCTATCGAAGCTCTAATGAATTCGTGAAGGCGGCCGGAGCTAGTAGCGACCGCAAGAGCCTAAAGTTCGAGAAACATAAAGAAAAAAAATGTGTGTGTGTGTGTGTGTGT
>LTAE01007742.1:0-22113 GCA_001647135.1 Pontederia paniculata | reverse complement strand
CCACTTATCCATTTTACGTCGAGATGCTGCCGAAATTTTTGGCAAATTCAAGAGTTAGAATATTTCTCCTTATCATGTTTCCGCAACGTTCAATTATTTGAACATGATATAGTTTATGCTTATATTAACCCCCTCATGACGGCCAACGGTCGATTATGTCGGTCCGGGTCGTCATATGTATGCAACCGAAAGGTATGTGTCCGATCATGACCTATTTTGCCTGAATGCAATAAAGAGTTATGAAATAAAAGACTCTTCTTAGTATAGTATGTGTTATATGTCTTACTATGGTACCTGGCATGAGAGGTTAGAACATCTTTGAAATTCGAAAATAAAAAATATAAAGAAGATAAACTTGATGTTCAACATCTTTGGCGCAAGAACAGTGCCCTGTGATCATGGTTGTCAAGATCGAGATCTTACATAAGATCAAAAGGGGTCTTAAGATCGAAAATAGTAAGATCTAATTGAGGATCATATGATCTTACACATTAATAAAATTATATATATATATATATATGCAACAAATTTCTTGCATTCAATTTTTTAATTAGACTTCAATATATCACAAATTTGATCAATTTGTAAGAAAAATATATTAATTTCACTATATTAATTATTATTATCAAAATATAAAAGAATATTATTATTTAAATTTTTAGAATATGTACTAGAGATCATTCCGTATCATATAAGATTGTAAGTTCGTACGAGATAAATTAAGATCGAGATCAATTAGGATCCTCAAGATCGTAAAATCTTAAGATCTAGATCAAGATCTTGAAAATCATACTTGTGAACATTGCTTGGTCGATAATATGACAAGGACCTCATTTTCTGTTGGGACAATGTCAAGAGAAAAGATTATGAAGACTTATAAAGTGCCTAAGAACAGACAGATGAGAAGAATATACCTCCCAAAAATTTGAGAATCACCGCATTTGAGAGAGCATATGTAGGTAGACTATAATATTATATACACCACAAACAGAATTATATGGCAAAAAGAAAGAATAACTCTTATTAATTCAGTGAGATGTATGTTATTCCACTAGGATATGACAAAGCACTTTTGGGGTGAGGCAATGATCACTGCGAGTTATATACAAAATATGATTTCCACTAAGTACGTAGAATTAATGTCATATGAGTTGTGGAATGACAAGAAGCCCGAGTTGAGCGATCTCTGAAAGTGGGAGTGTAAAGCGCACATATTAGTTTTTAGTCATCACAAACAAACTGGACTTTAGGGTGAAAACGTGCAAGTTTATTGGATATAGTTAAAAATTCAAAGGGTATAGATTCTTTCATTAGAAAAAATATCTCATAGAGAGTCAGGATGATATCTTTCTCGAGAATGAAAAGGAGTAAGTCCATGAGGATGATGATCCTCTAATGATTTTAAGAAACGGTGGAGACAACTCTAAAGATACCTTGGGTTATCCAACGGTGGGACTTGATGTATCACAAAATGATATATCTTTGAAAGAAGTGGAGGAACTTATTATTTTCACGAGTATAACTTACACTAAGAAAAGGCTCCGTATAACATCCGCACGCTTGAATGATTCTATATTGTATGAGTACGAGGCGTTGGGTTGCTCTGTTGATGTTTAGCTAGAGGATAGCACATATCCTATTTCATATAAAGCAACGATAATTTCTAATGAGACGAAATCATTGTCAGCCGTCATGAAAGCTGAATTGAACTTAATTAATAAAAACGAAGTGTGAGCATTATGTGATTTGCGAGAAGGTAAGCAATCCATAGGGTAAATGAGTATTCAAGAGAAAATATCGAAGTGATGATTTTCTTGATAGGCATAAAATGAGATTGGTGATAAAATGTTATACATAGTGGGTCGAAATAGGTTTTCAAGAGACTTATTCTCCGATGGCTAAATTTGCGTCGATTCGGACAATATTAGATGTCAAGATAACTTTCTTGAATGAATTTTTTTACCGGTGCTCTAATACCAATTGAACGGGTCGAAAGAGGAGGGATTCTAAACAATTAGATGAGGGCTCATGGCACACGTCTAATTCCATTTTGAAGGCCGAGTGCTTGTGTTCGTCCTCCCTCGTCAATATCGCGCTCCAATAATGCCTCTGTTCGCTATCCCCCTGTTGTCGTTTCCAAACAACCATGTCATTTGTTGCCATTTATTGACGTCGTAGTTCTCCATCCAAGTGAATGTGTGTTGGTGATGTGAATCATTTCATATGTGCGTGGTCGATGGTTGCAATTAGCACCCCTAATGCTCAAAAGAAGGTGATCGTACCCGAACTCAATCTGACTCGTCCAACTTTGGTCGGGTCAAGTTGGGTCGGGTCGAATCGCTTTTGGTGTGTGGATCTGATCCAACTTGATTCGTCTAAAGTCAAGTTGAATTAGGTCGAGTGGTCGGATCACCCAACCATATTTTTTATTTTTATTTTCATTTTCATTTTTATTTTTTTAGTATTTAATATGAACAATTATATTTACTATTCATTTTAAAGCATAAAATAAGTTTTTTAATATTTTTATATTTTATTATAATATATTTTGAATTTTAAATTAAATTTAACATTTAAATTAAATTAAATTTTTTAAAATCAAGTCAAGTTCACTCGAGATAGAATTTCTCAGTCCGTATCCAACCCAACCTTTGTCGAATCTTAGTCAGGTCAAGTCCGACCAACCAAATAATCGAACCGACTTGACTCAATTTAGGTCTGTTCGAGTAGTCGAATTCACCATATCAATCCAACCCGATGAACACCCTTATAAACACTACAACAATTTTGATGAAACCAAATTCTTAATGCTATAAATATAAAAAAAGTAATTTATTTTATATGTTTAATAAATGAAGAAAATGATCTTAAAACATTGAAGAAAAAAAAATATGAGAAAATAACGTCTCACTGAAAATAAGTTTTTGGAATAAAATTTTTAGTTGGCATATCAGTTTTGAATTATCACAAGTAATAAAATACTTCTAGAAACATTACTTTTAACAAAGTGAACGTTAGAAAGCGTCGATAATTCATAAATAGATACTACAAGGACTATCTAATTCCAAAACAAACACCCGATTAATAACAAATTATTCCAATAATATTATCCATAAATTAAGCATTGGATATCTAAGCAAAATCCAAGAAACAACCGGACCATGTTCACAGCATTTACACTATAAATAACTTTCAACATGAAACAGCGCAAATGCAATGAATAAAATTACAAAATGACTTCTAGGACAAGCTTATCTCGATCAACATCCCCATACTGTACCTTTGTTGTTTCAAACAAAGCAAGCTCAAGCAAATGAAGATATTTCACATTGGTCGTCTTCCCATCTCTTTCTATTGACGTTCTCAACATCTAGTGCATGTCTGCTCGAAGATGGCTAGTATGAACCGACGATTTGTATCTACTTCAATCTGCCTTGGTTAATCGTCATGTATTAAAAAACTATTCTTCGCAGCAGCAAAGAAACTTGTCAGTTGTCAATGAAACCGTCGTTTCAACTAACTTCATCTTGATGATTGTTCTGGGGTTGGGTTCCCAATAGTCTGACTGGAACCAGCATTTAGGCCAACACTATTTTCTGATGGAGGTGATGTTCCCCATTTCCTTTCTGATTCTAAGGGTTCCAATACATGGATAGACCCATCAGCAAGTCCCAGAGCAAATTGATTGGGATCCGAGGGGTGAGCCGCAATGACAAGTGGATATGCGGTTGAACTGGTACAAAAGTCCATACTACTCAATAACTTAAAATGTCAAGTACGGACACAAAAATAAGCAAACAACAATTTTACCTTGGTTCAGCATTCAAGTATGCTGTTGGATTAATGCGACACCTCATTTTAAGAGCTCCTGTAAATATATTGACAGTTCCATTAAGCAGACATGCATATATCATCTGCCCGTCGCAAGAATACGTTGCATGTGTAATTAATCCATCCTGTGCAATCCACTGTTGACAGCACATAGAAAATGAAAGGACATTGACATTAATCTCAAAATTTATGAAATTGAAAAATGGTATGAAAACTAAACATCTGCTCCTTTGATGACATAAGATGAATGCATCAGCTGCAAAATACTAAAATGGACAGGACAAACCCCATTAACTAAATACTACTCTCGGTAAAAAAAAACAAGTTTAACTGTTGTGCCAAGATTTTCTAACTGTCAAACTTATACAGATATTTAGATATGGATGCAGACAAGTTTTAAACTAACCTGTCGAAGGCATTCAAGTTTTGCCGCATCATATATAGCTAATTGTGTTTCATGGACCACCAGCAAATGGGTTTGGTCATTGTGAAATTGAACTTTTGTCTCTGCAAGAGGGCCCGGAACTCTTCCAGCAGGCATTTGCAAGAAGGTACTAACTTTTAAGTCCCATCCATCCAACGCCCATGCACACAACTGTATCAAATTGTAAAAAATAATCACAATGTCAAAAATTCAAGCAGTGCGAGACAGAAGAAACTTCAATCTATTGTGTCCACACCCAATGCAAACAACTATATTATACTATGAAAAGATGATGTGTGTTGCATGGGAGATGCCAACCACAACAAGCTGTCCTACACAGTTTCTCAACTCTAGCGAGCTATTAACAGAACTGTTGCAATATCCAGCATTCCAAAGCAGGGGAATTACTGTTTTCTTAATATGCGACTACCTTCTATCTTAACAATGTTCAGATCTACAATTACCACATCTAGCTATTGAGTCATGCAGAAGACGCGCAGCAACAGATGCTTCTCATCCATGATTCACTAGAATGGAAAAGAGGAAAAAGGTGTTCCAACTTACATGGGCATCTGCTCCAGATGAGACAAGGATGTTTAGCACACTAGAAAAGGCAAGGCCAGTGATCTTCTTCTGGTGCTTTTTCAGTATGTTTTTAACCTAACAAAGTTGATACACAACTATCTTGGTTAAAATTGGAGAACTAAAAAATAAAGATTTCTATTCAACAAGAAGACCAACCTCGTCAATGCGAACATTGTAAATTTGGATTGTTGAATCGTCCATGCCTATGGCAATGATGTTATTGTCTTGGGGATGAAAAGCAAGAAAAGTAGCGGCTGGAGGAGGGGCCATAAAGGTTGTCATTGTCTGCAATAAAAGATGCAATAGCTATAATAAACACAAAAAATTGCTAAAACAAAATATAGGTTTACTTATGAGCATAAACCTTGTCACCTTAAACGTCATCATATTGAAAAGGGAGATCTTGCCACCTGATGCTGACATAACATATGAGTCATTTTTTGACAGAGCAAAACAGTGAACAGCATCTTCCGCATTCCTATCACCAATCTCATTAGTCATTAATGTGCTGTTTTGAGGTTGCCACAGCTGTGGTGTTACATTCGCTGTTGCCTGGTAAAGTTGAATGTCAAGTTTCATGATGGTCATAGACAAGACAGAAACAAAGTTTATATAACAGGAGAAATCAAGTACCTTCCCTGATGCATTTCGATCATTCTTAGGCCATTTCCACAACTTGTGGACTGCATTGGATGCTAATGCTAATATGGCATGGCCTGAATTGGTGTATATTAACCTTAGAACCTAAATCACAAAAAATGGTTAAAAAAGGGTCAGAAACCATGATATAAACTCACTATTCATGCTAAATTCATCTTATGGAAGCTCCCTCTGAAGCTTGAAAATGCGTACAATGTGAACACAGAAGAAAGATGAAGACATTAGGTCACTGCTCGAGCTAAATCCATGGTTACTCTGTGTGAGGTGGGGGCGGCTCCCCTCACTGGCACCAGCAAGGGGTCGGGGACTGCTGCCCCACCCATTTTTTTATATATTTAATATATTTAAATTAATAATATATATATTTTACATAGCACCACGTGGATGGCATATGGAGTCCATGTGTACAAGGTAACATGTTTACTTAGTATTGCAGGTTAAGAAGACTAGTTTATTACTCCTTATAAGTTGGGGGAGTATTTTGTTACAAAATAAAGTTGAGGGATCACAATGGCATCAGGTCACAGTCGAGAAACTATTGCTAAAAGTTATGCTGTGAAGCTCCATGATTTGTATAATGTACACATACAGAAGAAAGCAATCTCTAATACTAAACTGAAAAAAAAGACAGTATTGTCTTCCCTAGAAAAACTTATAAACGTTAGACCATTTGACAAAGAAAAACGAAATCTCCGATCAGTTCTATGGTTTAGAAGAAGGTATAACAACTCATTTATAGTCATATTCTGACCAGAACAAGATTCAACCTTCTGGCTAGGGACCAGTTTTCTTTTTGTTTTGGAAGGGAATTAGACACCATGTAGTTTTAAATGAAATTAGACACCAGGTTGTCAATGAAAATATAGCAATATCATCCCTAAAAATGCTCAAACAAACTCTTTGCATCATATCGCTTCATGACACGACAGAGAATATTACTATAAGTAAAATCAAAATGAGTCTGTATGATACACCCAAAGTCAAGGCAAATTTCTTAACCCAATTTTGAGATAAAGCAATTGTCTAGATAGACCACTTACAATAAATCTGCGAGGTAAAAGGAAATCAATAACAAAGAACAATAACTAATACTTATTGTGAGACAGAGCAATTTTTTTCTTTCTTCTTTCTTCAGTCATACATCTAGATAAAGACTAGTTTGCCACAATAAACAATCAAGGCACATTAAACCCATGATATCTTTGTTTAGATTCAGTTTTAAATAAATATTTGAAATAATTCAGTTTCTTATCAGTTTACCGTTAACTACTTAAGTTTACACTAGATTCAAATAAGCATTGCCAATTTTCTAGAGAATAACAGATTTAGAGGTTCATATCAATTCGAAAATGTCATGCAAATAAGAGAATTATACATGCTACTAACTCAACAGCATTATACTGGACATGTCATGACCAAATGCACCTAACCAAGTAACAAACAAGGTGCAAATACAAAAGGACTATTACTTGTAAACTTGATTGCTAAAATTGCTTCAAATGATAAAGAATCAATACCTTAGCTGCTGCCAGATTATCTGGGAGCTGCAAAGAATAACATTGAGCATGTTCTGCAATTTCAGTCAACTTCCAGATCTTAGATTTGTCAAATGTCTCCTCATTTATCCTGGGCTTGACATCTACCAAGCTTCGAGTATCACCATTCTGTGAGCAATCAAAATAGAAAATCGGTTCATAAGAATTTTTTTGACGGGTCAGTTCACAAGAAATTATGACTCTTCATTATGTTTTTTTAAGAAAATTTTTGTTATGTTTATGATGACATTTCCACTCTTTACAACAATCCCAAGTGAGGTGAGGATGCATGGATATTTAAAGGTTACTTGAATCTTTCACTCTTTATTATAAGTCTACAACAACTGAGTTCAACCCTTGGGCAGGTATCTCTAAGAGAAAAATATATTCAAGTGAATGAAACATAGATGTCAGCTAGACAAACAACCAAAACATGTTTGATTCTGCGAAATAAAAGCTGTGAAGTACGAACTATTACCAATCCCACAATAGCAGCGACCGAAGCACTGCGGTCAATAACAGGGGTGCTGGTTCCAGCAACTGGATTAACAGTTCCTGAGGTGTTAGCTGTTGGCTGCATGAAGATCAGAGTATGTGAACGTGTCCAACATATAATAATGTAAAAGCCAAGAGCACATCCTACAGCATGAGTTTCACAACAAGATACCTTTGTCATTGAATCAGAAGCTGTTCTGCCTACCTTAAAAGACCGAGTTTCAAGGGAAAGCAGAAGCTGGCCATCAGCATTCGCCAATATCTTGAAGCAATTATTATTGGTTGAGACAGCAAGTAGTGATCCATTCTTGTTAAATCGTATGCGAGGTAGTTGCTGGAACATAGATTTATTTCATTAAATAAACGGAGAAGCAACATCGGAACTTCTAAAAATCACAAATTAATAGGCATAGGAGCAAATACCGCTAAACCACCATCAGCATCAATGGTTGTCAGTATACTAGGGTTGTCCATGTCCCAGAACTTGACCATGCAATCATCTCCAGCAGCTAAGAATCTGCTTTTAGTGGTATCAAATTGTACTATCCCAACACCAACCCCAATTGTTTGTTTCTTTAGGCCATCGTAATGCCTCTTTATTGACCCTTCAGACTCATTCCATTCAACGAGGTACGAAGTTCCATCCTTACCCGTCCCACATGAGAACAGCCTGCATTTTCATTGTTTAATTTAAATAAAATTGGCAAACAACATTTCAGAATACTACTATAAGTAAGGATCAAAATAACCAAACCCAACTAGATATAGTTGAGGCTTAGTTTAGTGAATCTGAGTGTTCATATACACACCTCATTCCATCAGAACTGTAAGCCATCGTTGTACACCAGTTTCCAGGTGCTCTATAATCAACTTTTGAGCCGGTATTGTCATACAACCATGCTTTAATCTTTCCATCAATAGAAGTTGAAAAGATGAACTACGATAGAAGAACAAAAACTATTACAGGGACCATTGAAATTATTAAAATCTCTTTCAGATGCTTCAAAAGGAACTCTAGGATCAATTAGTAATCAAAGCACCTTTCAAGAAATAGTAATCGAAGTTAACAACTTATGAGAATGCTACTTCAATATCTATAACAAAGCAACATATGTCCTCAATGTCATGTCACCTGAATATTCTCCTTAGCATGAGGACACACAGAATAAACTGGTGCTTCGTGGCCCTCAAAAGTATACTTGAGGGTTCCTGTGGTGGCATCCCAGACCTGAAGATTAGAAAATATAAAAAATCTAAAACAGAAATTATAATTTAGTTGAAAAACTTTGTGGGCAAATCATGAGACCTTAATTGTCTTGTCATCCCCACATGTGACAACACATTTTTTGTTTTCATAAGGCTGAGAGAATGCAACATCATTAACTCCACCAACATGGGCTTCAATCTACCAAATCAAGAAATTGTTAAACACAAAGTAAAAATCAGTGATTCTACTAAATCATTTTTATAGAGGTGCACAATAAAGAAAGAACATTTTAGCAAGAACTAAATATATTTCAGCCAGTTCAGAAAAAAAACAACCAAAGGTAGAAAAGTACCTCCAGAAGATTTGTGAGATCACCATGACCATTATATTTATACAAGTGTACTAGGTACTTGGAAAATGCAATACCTGCAAGGATGGAAAAAAAATCTTGAAAACATTCCCAACTACTTTACCAAGACATGTTCGATAAAATGGAATATATATACATACTATAAAAACCATTCTTTAGGGCAGACGGATGGTTAGAGAGGACTAGGCAACCATATTAATATGCATGAGAAAATGTACAAGTGTAAACAAAAGTAACAGGGTGAAAGTGGGTGATAAGAAGCAATAAACATCAATGTTTAAAATAAAATCGGATAATAATGAAAAAACCATTAGTCATCAACAAACCTAATTGGTTCCCATCAAAATTCCATGTGACACGGTTAACGCATATGCCGGTTTCCTTGGCTAGGGTTGCCTGTTGATTGTGTAATCAATATAGACTGGTCATTCCATTGTAGCATAGAGATAAATCTTAACTTAGTGTGAAGGGTAATCTGAAGACCTGAAGAGAAGCTGAGCGTGCTTGAAGATCCCAAATTTTAAAAATTCTATGAGCAATCCTCTCCTTAGCAGCTAGCTCCCACACTGAGACATCTCCACAATTTGTCCCAACTGAAAAGACAATTGACAGTGAATTATGGATATCAAGAAGAGTTTAATGGGTATGTAAATCACTTTTGTACTTATATGTGTCAACAAGGCATCCAACTGTCGAGATTAGATCTAACATAAACGATTAGTTTTTTCATCCCAAAAATCAATTTTTCTACCCAAAAATCAACTGCTTACGTTAGATCTAATATCAATCGTTGAATGCTTCATTGACACATGTAAATCAAAGTGGTTTACACACCAATTAAGCTCAAGAAGAGAAAACCTACAAAATAACCACGCAAAATAATGCAAAGTCTGTAACCTAGAAGCACAGTTTGCTGAGAAGGGTGAAAGTGCATGCTGGTGACACAAGAGCCCTGACTTAAATTCAAAACAACATTTTTTGGCAACTCATCCAAGGAATGTTGGCTCCGTGCAATATTCGTGTATCCAAGAGGCAAATGAGAGGTAGACACACCAATCTGCAGATTGACCACAGGAAAGGATCGTGAGATTTACTCCATGCACCCACATAGGATAAAAAAAATATGCTGCTATGAGACATCTTTATCAACTTGACACTTCAAACGAAATTAAAAAAAATTATGTTTGTGGAAAATGTATACCGCAACCAAAATAATACAACAGAATAAGAGTAAAAGATCAAATACCTCTTGAGACACACCAATAGGACGTGACCTCTTCAGGACATGTTCTGAATCTGCTGAATGATAGTCAAAAGCAGCACTACTGCTAGGGGGAGTAACAGGACGTTTTAAGATGGCAGCTGCAAGGATTAAAAATATATAATTAGTCATTTCGTTTAGAAAAAAACTTCATTCAGTTGTATTGTCAACCATATATATAACAGTAACGGACAGGAATCAGAAAGGGTGCAGCACGACACTAGATCAAGAAATGTGCATATATACAAAATGAAGATAACTACAAGTCTACGTCACAACAACCAACTAGCTCATTCATGACATCAGCATCACAAACTGAATTCAATAATCATTATTATTTTCTTCTGAAAACAATGTGTGGTGCTACACTATTTTAAGACTGAAAGAACGCTTAATGAAGGTCAATTGTTATTGAAAAAGGTCAATTGCCATAATGACAATGATAATCCACCAATAAAAAATTTCTAGCACACACCATCAACAAAACCTAAATTAAACATTAATATCCAGTTACAATCACAGAAAGTAGAGTTAATGTGAATAAAAGAAACAAATTGATGAAGATCTACAAGATAAACCCTAACTAAGAACTAACTAATTAAGTTAGTTGCTTAGAAAGAAGTTAACTAAGCAAATAATTTCCGTCCATTAACTCTAAGTTCTCAAACAATAATCATAGTGTTTATATAGATTTCCAAAGATATGTGCTACAAATAACAAGGAAACTTATATTACAGGAAGACAAACCAATCGAAAGATAAACTAAAAGAAAACCCAGAATTAAATATAGCATGCTATAGGTGTAAGCCTAGTCATCCTACATCATAAGTGTTGCCTGCCAATTTTTATGCAATGAATATAAAAACTCAGTTTTTGCGAAATTTGAGAGAGTTCAATGAGAAGTACCTGGATTTGGTGGGGTTGCTAGACCTCCAAGAGGTCCTCCAGATACAGCAGGATGAAGTGGCATTGGAGTAGCATTAGCCATCCAACCAGCAAGGGGTGTAGCTATAGGTGCTCCAGCAGGCTGAAATGGCTGAATAACACCAAAATAACATCAAACATCCCAAGGTAAGTCAGTTAGCTGAATTTGGTAAGATTATATAAAACCTTACCCCATGAGGACCTAGTGGTGGGAAACCAGCAGGTTTCTGCATAACATTCATCACTGCTTGAGCCGGAGATGGTGCACTAGCACCATTTGGTAGTGAACATGAGTGGTCATGGAAAAGGGTCTTAATATCTGGATTAGGTCTTGGATTCTTGCAAAGCTGATGTTGCCAATTCAAACTGTCCGACAGAGACAAAAAAAACAGGTGCAGACAAATTGTCAACACCAAGAATGGAAATGGGAAAAGACAATAAAACATGAAAACAAGCATCTCTTGCAACAAACAAAAACCTTTGATTAATGAGAGTGCGGAGCCTCGAGGCCCTGAGGCTGGGAAACTGCAATTTGTCACGGAAAAGTGGGTTTGCTTCAATCAACTTCTTGAGTTCAGAGAACATCACACCCCTTGCTGATTTTGTATCCCCATACTTAGATAGTTGCTCGTTCTCCCTTTAATGGACACAGGTTCAAATTTTCAGGCATAAGTTACTCCTAAATAAGTACTACGCCAGTCGAAGTACCTGACAAGGCATACCTAAAGTTGTCCAGGGTCAGGAGCTGAGTAATCTCCTTGTAAAGGTCTTCATTAAATGAAGAAAACACTTTAAGGTCCTTGACCAGAATCTCCAACGCTTTCGACTTGTCATTCCTACAAACACAAACCACTCATAAACTCAGGAATCAACCAGAGAGGACTATAGATTCAAACAAAAAAAAAAAAGGATTTCCGCCTGCAAGTAGTGCGTACTTATCGAGAGCCTCAAGATACTTCTGCTTGCGGATCTCGAAGAAGATCTTCATTGAGTACCGGTTATCGTCGAGCTTGGTGAACCCCGACAAGTACTTCTCAACCTCGTCCCACTCCCCGGCCAACACTGCCTCCTCAAAGTGCCGCATATTGAAGTAAAATCCCGATTCCTGCTCCAGTCTTCACCATCCCACACAAATCCACCCAAAAAAAAGAAGAAAAAAAAAACGAGCCGCCCCCAAATCAAATCAAACCCACAAAAGAATCACGCACACAGATAAAATGAAAGCAAGAGGTCGATTGAGCTCACTTGTGGACGGCCTCCTTAAACTTCTCCTCGTCGAGGAACTGTAAGATGAGGAAGACGAGCTCCCTGCTAAGGGACGACATGGCGGGTGACAGCGGCGGCGGAGGCTCCAGTCACGGGGGCAGCGAGGGTGGCGGCAGCGGCCGATCGGATTCCGGGGTCACGGAGGCGGCGGATCTCGGAGGAAGCCGCCGTCGACGGCGGCCACGGGATCGGGGACGCGAGGGTTTCGTTCTCCCTCGGGGTTCGTCCTTCGAGAGAAGCAAACAAAAAACGAGGACGAAAAGGATGGAAAAGAAGAAAAGAAAGAAAGAAAGGGGGGCGAGATGAGGTAGTGGGGAGGGGGAGGTGGTGACGACGGCGTGGGGACCGACCGGTGGTGCTCTAACACAGACATATTTTTATAGGTAATATATATATATATATATATATANGGGCGAGATGAGGTAGTGGGGAGGGGGAGGTGGTGACGACGGCGTGGGGACCGACCGGTGGTGCTCTAACACAGACATATTTTTATAGGTAATATATATATATATATATATATATATATATATGTATGTATATGTGTGTCCCATCAACAATTTTAGTAATATGCGTATCGACTTATGGAGTGATAAGAGGAGCTACTTATATAATTTGATCTTGGGGTTGCCCCATTTGTCATATAGTTTAAACAGTTCAAATTTGAATATTAATTTAAATTTTAAAAGTAATAATGTGTTAAAAAGGAAATCAAATTATAAATATTATGAGAGATTTGGGAGTTGATTTATTTTATTTTTTACTATTATTATATTTGTGTTTTCTAGGGTTCAATTTGTATTTGTTTTTTTTTATCTTTTAAGTTAATTTTTTATCTTGGACAAATATTCTTTTGATTTTTTTTATATATGTATAAAAGTATTAGCTTCGCCTACTTCCACATTAGAAATATCTTTATGATATTTATGTCATGAAAGAGTAGAAATGAAAAAAAAAACATATTTTGTTATTTCATTATTTTAAAAAAGAACTTTGGAATAAAAATCACAAGCCGTGATATTTTCAAACAATAAGATAATAATAAATAAAATAATAATTTAATTATTTAAGTTTTTGATTTAAATCTAATTTCAATCAAAATAAATTATAAATTGAAAATTAAATTTACATGTCTTTTTGTGATATTTGAACATGATAAAAAATTAAGATTCATCTAAGATTTTTTTTTTAAATTGTTTATATTGTGTGATAAATTTAAAATTATATGATTAAGATTTATATGTTGATGATGTTATATATGTAATATTCCATGTATATTTTGATCGTAATAAAAGAGAGCTGGAAAATAGAAATACAAGTCATTTGAGATATATTGATATTAACTTATCGAGTGATAAAAGCACTTCTTATAAACCCGCTCTTGCCGTTGCCGAGAACATTAAACTCGACTCCAGTTTTGACCTTAGAATAGAATCAAGCTCTTGTGGTAGACCCATAGGCCATGTTTGATATGAGAACAACAAAAGTGAGAATTAAGAAGAATATTTCTTTTTAATTTTTGTTAAAAGAATAAGAGTGAGATATTCTTTTGAATATGTTTCAGTGAGGTGTTTGAATGAATTAATTTATATCGTCAATCGGTGGTCCGTACTCAACCTGCGATCGATCACTCATCCGTCTGCCTTCTACTTTGGTCGTCCACTGTCTCCATCCTGAGCCATCTGAATGTCCACTCTCAGTCTTGACAGTCTACTGGTCGTCCGTTCTTCAACCTCGGGAGATCACTCATCCGCTTGCCTTCTGCTTTAGTCGTCCACTGTCTCCATCCTGAGCCCTCTGGACGTCCACTCTCAGTCTTGACAGTCTACTGGTCGTCCGTTCTTCAACCTCGAGAGACCACTCATCCGTCTGTCTTCTGCTTTGATTGTCCAGTGTCTCCACCCTGAGCCCTTTGGACGTCCACTCTCAGCCTTGACAGTCTACTGGTCGTCCGTTCTTCAACCTCGGGAGACCACTCATCCGTCTGTCATCTACTTTGATCGTCCACTATCTCCACCCTGAGCCCTCTGGACGTCCACTCTCAGCCTTGGCAGTCTACTGGTCGTCCATTAAGCCCTTTGCTTTGGTCGTCCCCTTTACATCTTCGGTCGACTATTCATGCTTCCGCACCTCTTCACATGTAAAGGGGACGACCACTGCACACATATTTAGTAGTGTTTGCCTTCAGTCGACCGCTTCATATGCTTAGGACGCTCACTGCACACATGTAAAGGGGACGACCACTGCACACGTTTAGTAAAATAAAGTTTTGTGAGTGACAACAAAAAATTGTTCTTGCCATCAGCAAGAACAAATTATTCTTGTTTTAAGAATTAAAATAGGTGGTTTCACTTTTTAGTAGAATTAGGTTGTTCTTGGGGTGTTTGGGTAAAAATGTTAGAATAAGAAGATTATTCTCGTCTAATTCTCATATCAAACAGGGCATAAGGGCCCTATTATTGGGTTGTGGATGAGAAAGTTGAAAGTTTTAGAAGTTTGAATTTTAAACTAACAATGCATTAAGAAGAGAAGTTAAATTGAAAAAATTAAGAAATTTGGGGGGTTTATNTATTATTATTATTATTATTATTATTATTATTATTATTATTATTATTATTATTATTATTGTTGTTGTTGTTGTTGTTGTTATTGTTGTTGTTGTTGTTGTTGTTGATGTATTTGCACATTAGGTATGTGAGTGTTCAAAGAGAAAGGGATTATAAGCTAAGAAGGGATGAGGGAGTTTGATATTCATTCCATTTAAAAAAATTGGCCAATTTAGTTTGTTATTTAATTCAATAAAAAATATAAATAGATCCAAAACAAAATAAAATTGTGCACGTTGAAAAGCAAAATTACTAATATTTTTTGCTCATATGTTAAATATTTTTTAAGCTTTATAATATATATTAATTATATAAGTTGGTCTTATTAAGCTAACAAGCTACGCCTAATATAGACGAACCACGTTTATTTAAATAAAAATATCAAATCTTAATTTTGAGTTGACTGATTTGTTTAAAAAGACGAGTCAAACAAGACTCAATATAGGGTCAAGCAACGAGCTACTCACGAATGACCTAACTTATTTCTAATACTCGGCATAGGCATATATGTCAAATATTTAAAATAATAAAATAAAATATATTTCTCACTAATTACGTTTTTGGAGATTTTATGATATCTTCTTTGTATATCGAGATGCTAACTACAAATTTAAAAAAGATATTTTGTTTATTTAGGACTACATTTTAAGTCACTTACACTTTTATTATTTAAAAATAATAATAAAATTCAAATATATTTCTCACTATTTATTTTGAAGATCTTATGATTAACTTATTATACATCGAGGTGCTAACTAAATTTTATGATTCTCTATATTTTTTAAAATAAATATATTTTATATTATATTACGTGGCTTCACATGAATTCGTCATATGTCATCTTCGACTTTTTTTTAAATGGGTTACACTGTAATTTACAGTATTGCATTGCATGTACATTTTACCACACACACACATATATATATATATTGTGATTGTAGGGTGCAATCACACAATCCTAGTCGTCCATTGTGACTTATTTTGGTTAAACGCTCAAGATCGCATCTCCACTGGATCAACAAAAAACCAACAAAATCTGTTGTTATCTGTTCGTTCAAGAAAAAATGAGACGGCCAAAGAAAAGGGTTGTGATTGCAGACGGCTGCTCTTTTTTCCCTTCAGCGACGCGAGAACGACGCATTCGTCTTCTCCGGCAATGACGATAGGTCCATGATCTGTTGCAGTTTTTTTTATGGGAGTTTTCTTTTCTTTCTGAGATGGACGACAGGTCTGAAATGCAATTTTTTGCTTTGTTTATTACTTTCATATATTGTTTATGCAGTTTTTTTTCTATTATGTGGTACTGCTTTGTGATTGCATCGAGGACGGCTGCTCTTTTCCCTCATGCGACTGCTATTCTGAGATGGGCAGTAAGAAAAATGATGCTTCTTTACTTGTGATTTGTGATTGCCCTGACAATGTCTCTTTTCCCTTCGGCGATGACAACAACTGCTCTTTCCCCTTCGGCGACGACAACGACTCTTTCCCCTTTGGCGACAAAGAGATTTCCTCTTTCGTTTGCTTCCCCTTATATCTTTTATGAACAACTAATGAAATTCAATTAGTTGCGCTCTTTTCTAGACTGAGATGGACATCAGGTCTGAAACATTATAATGATTATATTTACTTTCGGATTCTATGATTACTTCATTTTGATGGACAACTTGTGTGTTTTCTTGATAGAATCATAGAAAGTCTGAAACATTGTTTTTTTTTTCTTTGTTTATGCACTTTCTTATGTTATTTATGTAGTTTTTATTCTGTTATGTGAAGTTCCTTTATTATGAACATGTTTGTTTGATCACTACCTTATTGTGTTTTATTGCTGCAGTTTTCCGGATGGTGGTTGGACATTGGAAACACTACTACAGATTACTCATTCCATCACCACAAGCTCATAATTAAGCTCTATGAAGCATATGCAGCACAAGAGAAAATTGGAAGATTTAGTACATAAGGTCATCAAGAGCTTTAAAATTTTTAATGGTTTACTATGAAGGATTAAACTATCGGACTCGGAGCATGAAGAGAGTGAAAAATGAAAGGTGAAAATGTAATTGTAATTTTTTTAGGAATATATCATGTGCTTGTTGATGTTAATTTTGTATCTTTTGATATGATTTATATGAACATTTGGATCTTTTTTTTTGTATGCTTGCAAAAGGCTCCTTATGGCAATATTATCTCTTTTGAAATGAATGGAAGGAAGAACTGAATTCTCTTTTTATTGCAACGAGAGAAAATTGTGTAAAGATTACTCAGTAGTTATGTAACCTTCTACATGGAAACTGTGCTCAAGGACCAACTCAACTGCTCGAGATGCCAACACATTTGGAGTTTGATTGTCAACTGTTGTGAGGAGAAAAAATAATTTACCAGATCAAATCTTTAATTGAATTAATCAAAGAAGTTAAGTTATCAATTTTAACTCTAGTCATTAGACTCCACTTATATCTGTAGAATTAACAAACAACAATAGCGGTCACATTATTCATGCCATGCTCAGCCATTATTGAATGAATGATCACATCCTCCTCTATTTTTTTTTTCATCTTATACCATCACTCTTACAGACCAATCATTAAAAATTGAATATTGTCACGTGAGAGACCCATAGCACAAAGAGGAGGTATACTGATGAATGATGCATCAACATCCTCCAAAAGAAAACACCATTCATTAAAGAAAATACAATTTATTATCCATAATGGAAAAGGGGCAAACTCGTTTCCCTGCTAACAAAAACCACCAGCAACCACATTGATAGAACTGATAGTTTCATCCAATAGTTCTAAAAAAAGCAATTCTCAAGGAGCAGAAAATGATATCTCCCAAAAATATATGCAAAAAGCAAAAGCATTAGGAATTTTTTTAGTCACATTCCAATGTAGTTTTTTTTCATTCATGAACATTAATTCCAGTCTCTCTCAAGTTAATAGATGACCACCTCAACGTACACAAAATATCTATTGTCATCTCTCTATCTTATTCATCTTCTTTGCATATCTGTTGCTCCATTTCTCTCCAACTCAGCTCCGAAACATCTACAAAATGCATGAGTAAATTGCCATCAAAATAGACATAATAGATATTTGAGTAAATTCTTGACAAATTAGACTGTGAAAGAGAGGCATTTACTTCAAAAAGAACATCCATGTTGATCTCATTCGTATTCACCATCCTCATCTTTGTCATCATTTTCATCCATGTCATCCATTTTCTCGTGTTCCTTTTTCTTTTTTAGTGCTTCTTTTGCCTTAATTATGTTATCAAGAATGAAAACAAAAAAAAAGATAGTTGAGTAATTAAAGTAAAGTTTAAATAATGAAGATGTATAAAAATAGAATAAAATTTGAAAGTATCTTTACCTTAACTATAACACAAGTAGACTTATAATGACCTATTAATCTCTCTTCTTAATCTCATTTTGCGACATGCCAATTTCGATCCCGGATTTAATCCTTTGAATTTTTTTGGGTCTTCCTTTGGATTTCACATATGCTGGATCATTAATAATATCTAATTCTTGTGTAGTTGGATTTGAAATTGTTGGTATATCAGCTGAAACGGTTGGATGTGTATCCACAACTTTAAATGTTTCAAACTTTTGGAGAACTTCATTTATAATGGACATTCCATAATCTAGATGATCATCTGAACGCAATCCAAAATTATCAACCCTCCAAATGTTTGTTCGTCAAACCCATTTCTTTAGATGTCTTTCATCTGTAGAAGTACTTGTAAGGTTATGAACCGTTCGAGCTTTTAAATATCGAGCATCGATTGTCCAACGGTGAAGAATATATTGTTCTGGTAAACGTGTTATATCTTTCTTAATGAGAATATTTAAAATGTGGACACAAAATATTCCTTCTTGTTCAAACTTTTTACAAGAACACCTTATCGCAATTGTTTCATGATTGCTATATTCCACAATATACCTTCCTTCATTTTTAGTTCCTGCCAAGTACACGGAAAATACGACTTTATTATCATCTTTGGAAACTTTTTGTGCTCGATAGTCATTGACAATCTTGAACTCCTTTTGGAATATAGAAAATATGCGTTGTGTATACACTTTGCCTGCATGTTCTTCCAGCAGATGTTTTGAACTTAAGGCAGGTCCAGTGTGAAGATTTCTAAAATCTTCACGTTCCTCAGTTTGGCGACGACAATGAAGAGCTTGATCATATTGCACCACAAAATCTGTTAAAGAAGTATGAGCATTTACAAAACCATCAAAAAATGCATTCATACTCTCTGCTCTTTGTGAAGAAGACATGCCTGCAGAAAATATATCCTTGAAATATATAGGTACCCAATAATGACGTTTACTAAACATATTTTATGCCCAATGATCATCTGAAATGTCATAAGCTTTCTTCAATGCAGCCCATTTCTCTTCACACTCCTCGACACACATAGATCCATAAATCCATTTTTTGAAGTCTTTCATAAAGTTACCTCGTGTGCATAAATTGCATGTGTTAATTACTGCATTTTTTATGATATGCCAAATGCAAAATCGATGTTTGGTGCTTGGAAATACTCTTCGGATGACATTTCCCATAGCAATATCTTGATCTGTAATAATACATGTAGGTTGTTTTCCACACATACAATCTAACCATGTTTGAAACAACCAAACAAACGTATCTTCTGTTTCGTCGCACAACAAAGCACATCCAAATAAAATAGACTGCATATGATGATTAATGTCAGTGAAAGGAGCAAATGACATGCAAAACTTGTTAGTCCTATATGTGGTGTCAAAAACTACAACATCTCCAAAAGTTGAATAATTATCCCTCGATCTATTATCTGCCCAAAACACATTTCTTACTATGTTAGCTTCATCTGTCAACATTTCGAAACAAAAGCCCACATCATCATTTTTCTTTTTTTTGAAGTAAGCAATGACACCCATGCACTCTTTTCCGACATTGTTTGGTCTTGTTGCATTCAAATAGTTTATACAGTCTTGTGTTGTAACTGATGGAGCACCTGAGAAATTTAAAACCCTAGCAATATTTGAAGGACCAAAGCCACATCCATCTAATATGCCAACGACATTTTTAGAACTATCACAAAATTTAGTATGCGATCGCAAATCTAAAACCTTCGAAGGAGTGGCTAACATGTGATTATGTTTTTCATGAAACTTTTTTATGATCCACTTTTTATCACACCTTTCACCAACTAATAAACGAGCTTCACAACCAATCCTCATTTCCCTTCTTCTTTTGACATCATTTCCATCATTTCGGAGATATTTATGACCTTCCTTAGAACAAACAAACAATCTGCTTGAAAATTTTCTTCTTTCACTCGTCTTAAGAAAATTAGATTTTCGTACAGAGAATCCAATTATTCTAGCATATAAATTATAAAAGTTATATGTCTCATCGTATGAATCAAATATCATTCCCACACATGATTTGACATTAACATAATGAGATTTTTCTTCATTCTGTTGATGTCTTGCATCTCAATATTAATATCTTCGTCAATATCAAGCACACTGTTGCCAAATATTTAAAATGAGGATGTATGTGTTGTTAAAATTGTAACAAGTACTTTGTCAAAAAAAATTATAACAAGTAAAAATTTCGACATATACCTCATTCGTTGATCACCCATTGTCTCATCAATATATTGTGGCTGAATTGCATTAATATCATTACTCATTTTGGATGACATATGAGATGATCAAAACAAAGGCAGCAACTACATAAAATTGAGGAATTCATGTTAGATAACGAGAACAAAGAAATAAAACAAGTAGTACAATTTGGGGATCATGATTGTTTGCCTTTTTATCTATAATTTTCCTAAATCCAAAGAATTATTCCTGGATGCAACACATGATAAGAGCATGTACAATAGGCTAATTTTTACTAAATTTTATTTCCTGAGTTCTTAGTAGGATATGCTATTAATTATATAATGGGAAACTTGATAACGAACACTTGAAAATAAAGCAGTACCACATAATAGAATAAAAACTGCAACTAATTAAATTTTACGAGTTGTTATAAAAAAATATAAGGGGAAGCAAATGAAAGGGAAATTTCAAAATTGCATGGGGAAAGTCTCTTTGTCGTCAAAGGGGGAAGAGTTGTTGTCGACGCCGAAGGGGAAAGAACTGTTGTTGTCATCGCTGAAGGGAAAAGAGACGTCGACGAGGCAATCACAAATCACAAGTAAAGAAGACATTTTTCTTGCTGCCCATCTTAGAAATGCAGAAAAGAAAAAACTGGATGCAACACCGAACAGAGCATGTACAATGAGCAAATTTTTATTAAGTTTTATTTCTTCATTTCTTAGTAGGATATGTTGTTAATTATATAAATAAAAATGAGAAACTTGATAACGCAGGATGCATACTTGATAATAAAGCAGTATTACATAATAGAAAAACTGCATAAACAATATAAGAAACTGCATGAACAAAGCAAAAAAAATTTGCAGACTTGTCGTCCATCTCAGAAAGAAAAAAAACACTCCTAGAATTGTACATGAAACAAAGTAATAATGTAATACAAAAGTACATGTAAGTAATCATTATAATGTTCAAGATAGTTGTCCATCTAAGAAAAGAAGAAAAGAAAAAACGACAACAAATCATAGAACCCATAAAAAAAACTGCAACAGATCATGAAACTCAATAAAGAGTTGAAAAAAATCTACCGTTATTGGTTGTCGCGTTGCTGAAGGGAAAAAAGAGCAGCCGTCTGCAATCACAACCCTTTTCTTCGGCCGTCTCATTTTTTCTTGAACCAACAGAAAACAACAGATTTTGTTGTTTTTTTTGTTGATCCAGTGGAGATGCGATCTTGAGCGTTTAACCAAAATAAGTCACAATGGACGACTAGGATTGTGTGATTGCACCCTACAATCACAATATGTGATCTCACGCTAATTAAACCATATATATATATATATATAT
>LTAE01007741.1:24195-39183 GCA_001647135.1 Pontederia paniculata | reverse complement strand
ACCATATGAGGATTCAATATTGAGTATCATATCATATTCGATTGTTGTGCAAAATTCTGAGTATCTATCTTGAATTGAGTATTATCCAGCCCCTTGTTATCATCCCTATATTATTATTATTATTACTTTAGTTTTATATTATTAGTTTTCTAACACCCATCCTGAAATCAATGTTATCTCCTATTAGCCCAGAATTCTGATTAGGTAGTTATATAATTCCTCGTGGGATCGACAATTCTACTCTTACACTTTATTACTTGTTCGACTAGGGCACTTGCTAGCATTCCGATTTGCATTGTCAGCATTTTTTGCATCAGTCACGGCTCGTGATACGTGGTTACGGGTCGTGAAGGAATGGATCCCGAGGTGTGAAGCGCTCACGGTCGAAGTAGCGGTGGATTCTGGATAGGTTACAGGCTGTTATGAAGACTTACGACCCGTTATGCTTGTCGCTGCGCGTGAAGGTTGATCGTGGGCACGATGGTGGATGCACGGTGAAATTTCTTCAACACAACCCGTTATAGTTGGTAACGGCCCGTAAGTCGGGTAAAAATGGGGTAGCTAATCGGAACATGGTGACTTATGGGTCGTGATAAGATCTTACGGCCCGTGACATAATGTTACGGTGTTATAAGATGGTCGTAATGGAACCCACGGGTCGTGGGTCGGGTATTTTCAATTGGAGATTTGACTGCCAGAAGATACTTAAGACACAAGGTCACGGCCCGTGATAGGTGTTGGAAACGTTACTGTATAAGTCGTGATGGAAATCACTGCTCGTTAGCTCAATCGAATGTTTCGGCTTCTAGGTGTTACGGTCCATGAAATAGTATCACGCCCCGTGATGACACGTTGTTGAATTGTTGTTGGCCGTGATCTATTGCGGGGTGACTTCAAGTTTCACGGCCCGTGACCAGATTTCACGGCCCGTGACAGAAGGCAGATTTTGATTTTCAAAATTTGTGACCCAAGGCAACCACATGCCTAATTGACTTGACCATGACTAGGATGAGAAATGACACTTGTTGTTGGAGATGCTTGCTTGCGTTGACTGGTTCTTTCAAGATGAGGTTGAT
The DNA here is from genome assembly GCA_001647135.1 of Pontederia paniculata. Classification (NCBI taxonomy): domain Eukaryota; kingdom Viridiplantae; phylum Streptophyta; class Magnoliopsida; order Commelinales; family Pontederiaceae; genus Pontederia; species Pontederia paniculata. The sequence continues at coordinate 38,107 of LTAE01007741.1, read as the reverse complement.
AGCTCTCCTTTATGTTCAGAATCATTATGACTCCTTTCTTCACCTAGGACCTTGTCACAATAAAGCTTGCAGAAATTCTGTGAGAGATCCTAAAACAAATGACATAACTAAAACTAAATGAACTAAAAAAAAAGTGAGATGATTGGGTTGCCTCCCAACAAGCGTCATTATTTAACGTCGTAGAATCGACGCTTCCAATTGATTTCAAGGTTGCAAATGAGGGGAATTGCGAGTGATGATGCACCCAATTGTCTCCAGCTTCTGGTAACCTTCTGTAGTGATTTTTTCTTTGCCCTTATTTTGATATTTCAAATTCTCCTCTAGCTGAGTTGGAGTTGGGCTCTTCGGTCGCCATTGCTTGGATGAACTTGGTGCATCTGATCTTGCAGGTGGGGATGGTGGTGCTGGTGATGCAATGCAAATGGTGTCCCTCTCTCCTGTGGTGGTGGATGAATAGGAGCTGAAGTTGTAATGATTGGAATTTCCAAAGGTGAGCTCCTCCTTCGGACTTTTCCATCCTCAATAATGTATTCTCTTGTCTCCTTTACTCTCCAATGAGTAGTCCATCTCTGTTGATATTGTCTCCTAGGTCTCCACCTTCTTTAATAAAAGTTCTGTTGGTGGCATGGACATATGATCGTTGGTGATCCCTCAGCAGCTCCTTGAGATGCAGCAATTTGAGAAGAAAATTGCGCAACTTACTTTTCTAATGCTTGAAACTTTGACTCCATGTGTTCAAATTTTAGTTGAATTTCTGCTAGCTAGGGAGGAGGAAGATCATGAAATACTTTGTTGAGGTCTTTTAGTTGAGTCAATTGGGCCTCCAAGTTGTTGATCAGCTGGTCTTGCTGGGTAATTTTTTGTGAATTATGGATATAACTTGACCAAGCATGTTCTCCAAATTGACCCTTGACTAATTGATGATTTGAGGACACCACCTGTCTCTGCATTGTGTCCTTTGATTTCTGAAATCTGAGTCTCATGCTTTTAATGTACTCTTCTTGCATGGAAACTTTCTGCACCAACATACCCACCATATGCGCCAACATAGCAAGTGGATTATTTGAAATGTCCTCCTCTTCAAATTGACGTGATTGCTGGCTAGTGCTTTGTCCAGGAAGATTAATTCCAACTTGAATGATTTGTGGTGTGTCTTCTGGTTGATGGCTCGATGATGCTTCACACTTTCCAAGTTTGGCTTCTCCATGGACTCCATTTTGCTTCAAAATTTTGTACTTGCCCTCAGTTTGTGCTTTTGATTTTCCTTGCTTCTTCGCCATTAAGGGTACTCAATTGATCAAGTTGTGTATAAAGATATATCCTGAAAACTGACAACACTAACAAACACATGAAGGTATATGCAATAGTTATTCTCACACGATAGAAAACAGAAAATAAAAATCTCAAGTTACTAATGAAAGTAGACAAGTAAGTTAACAATTAATCCCCGGCAACGGCGCCAAAAACTTAATGCGACTTTTATGACCTATATCAAATCTCCGACAACGACGCCAAAAACTTGATGCGGTCTAAATACACTAGCAAGCGCACTAGTCGTTCAAGTAATAAAGTGAAAAGAGTAAGGATGCCAAACCCACGAGGACTAATGTAGCCTAGTCTTATCTAATTTAGAAGTAGTAGAGAAAAGATCAAATTCAGTTTTAATTCAAAAAACAAAAGATTAGAAAAAATAAAATTCTAGAGATGAGGTGAGATGAGATCAATTCAGATTAAGTTGTAAGATTTAGGACTCTATCTCACCACTAAATTAGATTGAACAAAATTGCTTCTAATGATGGACTAAGAATTTCCTAAAATATGATCCTCTAAACAGACGCAGTCAACTATCTCAGATTTAGATTAATTGGGACGTTCAAACGAATCCACCCTAAATCAATCTAAACCTAAGATGCTTTAATGCTACAGTTCTTAAACTGTTGACCGCTTAAGCAAGTCTAATCAACAGGCCACAGAATCAAGAATCTCCCACGAGTAATCTAGATTATGATATGCAATGCTATAACTCAGAATTCAAATATCAATCCTCTCTACAGATCAAACCAGGAATTCTATTACACTAAACAGTCAATAAGACAATTTCATGATCTTCGCAGAGAAAAGAAAGCATTAAGGACAACATGCATATTCTAAAAGAAACAAATCATTAAGATTCAATCCAAAATAGGGTTCATGAACTCCCTAACAAAGATAACTAAACAAGAAAATTGTTCTTCCAAAGAAAATAAAATCAAACTCTAGATCTTTGCAGAAGATCTTCAAGTCTAGCTCTTCTTCTGCCTCCAAAAGATCTGAAATTGGCTCAAGACTTTGGATAGAATCTCTATGGCTTCTTCTCTTCAATTTCTTCTCTTTATCCTGTATAATAATATGAATATCTTTGTATCTATATATCTTCTGGTTCTCCACGTGTATTTATATTTCCCAAGGTGTTTCTACGGTTTCCATAGAGTTTGAGAAAGTTTGGAAACCTTTCCATCCAAAGATAAGAAAATCTCTAGTTGAATTCGTAACAATCTTTGTGGCTGGAAATTTTTTCTTTAAAACTCCTTCAAATATGATTAATAATATTTCTTTTTTATCCCCAAAGAGTTTGGATAGGTTTAGAAACCTTTTCCCATTGAAATTCCTCCAAAAGATTCGAGTTTTAGCGAAAACGGACAAATCTGCGCGTGTTGTTATGGGCTGAAATTTAATGGGTTGTAACAGGGCTATCACGGCCCGTGATGAAATGTCGTGGCCCGTGAAACACCATATCACATCCCGTGATGAACTTTAACGGCCCGTAACTCGGGATATTTGACCTTGGAACTTGCATTTTCCATTACTTACGACCCGTAACATCATGTAACGACCCGTAACACATGGGAATTATGAATTGGAGCTTCGGCAAGGGTCGTAACGTCGAAGTTGCGGTCGTGAAATTCTTCATTATGTCCCGTAATTTTCTATAACGGCCCGTAACGGATTGAACTTGGGTCTGCTGGAGTCGTGATGGTGCATAACGCTTCGTGATGGCTGAACTGCTGCTACATCACCTTCATCACGGCCCGTAATGACTTGTCACGGCCCGTGATGAGCGCTGGAAATTGATTTCCTCTCGAATAATGTGTATTTGTGAGTTGATTCTAGTCCTTAGCCTCTTCAATTGATTTCCTACAAAATAGTCACCAACAAGAGTTGAATCATGAATCGAAATAATATGAACAAATAAAGAATAAAATAGGTGCATGCGATGCCAAAATGACTCAAAATTATGCCTAATGCAGGTCTTATAATATGTTATAAAATGCATGTATCATAATCTCCATGGTGAACTACGACATCATCCTTGATATGGACTAGTTGTTAACCATGATGCTTCGGTATTATGTAAATAGAAGAATATAGTCATAGGAGCAGCAGCACTAGAGCTACAATCAAAGGTACGACGACACTAGAGAACAAAGTGATAGTAAGAACTACAAAAGCACACAAAATAGTAAAGAAAGGTTGTAGAGAATATTTGGCCAGCATCATCAAGATAGATGCTCCATCATTGGACTTGCAACAAATAGAAGATATCAAGGAGTATTCAGATGTTTTCTCCAGAAGATGTTTTGGGAATACCACCGCAAGGGAGATCGACTTCCACATAGACCTTTTAGTAGGAACCCCGTCAATCTCCAAGGATCCTTACTGCATGGCAGCAATTGAGATGCAAGAACTGAAGAAGTAAATATAAGAATTGCTAGAAAAGGGGTTCATTTGATCGAGCGTCTCTTCATGAGCGCACCAATTTTATTTGTAAAGAAGAAAGATGGATCCTTCCGACTCTATATAGATAATCAAATGTTCAACAAGGTCACCATGAAGAATAAATACCCATTGCCGGTGATAGACGATCTATTCGACCAGTTGTCAAAAGTTTCAATATTTTCAAAGATTGATCTATGAAGTGGGTATCATCAGCTGAGAGTAGTGGAAGAAGATGTGTATAAGATAGCATTCATATCACAATATGGACATTACAGGTTCCTAGTCATGTCCTTCAGGTTGACGAACACAACAACGACGTTCATGGACTTGATTAATAGGGTCTTCCGACAAGATCTGGATCAGTTCATCCTAGTGTTTATGGACGATATCATGATACACTCTTCCAAACCAGAGGAGCAAAAAGAGCACCTACGGATCGTACTGGAAACATTGCGATGACATCTCCTTTCGCAAATCTATCAAAATGTGAATATTGGATGAAAGAAATAATGATTTTGGGTCATGTGGTGTCAGAAAGAGAGGAAGAGTTGTTAACCTATCAAAGGTCGAGGCAGTGACCAACTAGGCGATAGAGATATGCAGTTTTCTTGGTCCAGTAGGATACTACAAATGATTCATTCGAGACTTTTCGAAGATTGCAGCACCCCTCATGAGCTTAAAAAAGAAAAAAAATTTAAAGTATGTATGATCATAAAAGTGTTAAAAGAGTTTTCAAGAGTTGAAGATTTGTTTGACTTCTGCTCCTATCCTCACAATTTCGACGGGTAGTGAAGGATATGCAGTGTATAATGATGCTTGCGAGATAGTCCTAGGATGTGTACTGATGCAGCAAGGCAAAGTGATAGCCAATGCATAGAGGCAGATGAAGAAACATGAGGTTAACTATCTCACACATGACCTTGAGCTAGCCACGATAGTGTTTGTTCTCAAGATTTGAGACATTTGTACGACGAGGTGTTTAAAGTTTTTACTGACCATAACAGTCTAAAGTATTGAATATGAGACCATGAAGGTGGATGGAGCTCTTGAAGGGCTACGAGTTCACCATATACTATCATTCGAGTAAGGAGAATTTAATAGAGGATGCCCTTAGCCAGAAATTGGAAAGCTCGCTCAACTATATGAGGTTATGTGATGAGTTCAGTAGGTGGAACCAAATGGATGGCAATAATGGGTTCACACATGACCTTGAGCTAGCCACGATAGTATTTTCTCTCAAGATTTGAGACATTTGTATGATGAGGTGTTTGAAGTTTTTACTGACCAAAACAGTCTAAAGTATGTCTTCAGTCAGAAGGACCTGAATATAAGACAACGAAGGTGGATCGAGCTCCTAAAGGGCTACGAGTTCACCATATACTATCATTCGAGTAAGGCAAATTTTGTAGCAGATGCCCTTAGCCATAAATGGGAAAGCTCGCTCAACTATATGAGGTTATGTGATGAGTTCAGTAGGTGGAACCAGATGGATGCAATAATGGGGCGATAGTGATGATGCATCAATTAGGCCCAACTTGATAATTATAGGAGCACAACTGACCGATGAAGATTACCAACATATGATCAAGAGATGTGAGGAAGAGGCAATCAACTTCAAGATGGTAGTGGATGGTGGAATTAGATTTACCACCTATGGGTCCCTAATGATGCGAACCTTCAACGTGAAATATTAGATGAATCACATAAGTCAGAGTTCACAATCTACCCATGTTGTACGAAGATGTACAATGATGTGCCACATACTTTTTGGTCGAACGACATGAAGAAGCATATCTTAGATTACGTCTCCAGGTGCCCCGTATGCCAAGAACTCAAGGTTGAGCACCAAAGATTATATGGATTACTTAAGTCATTGGGTGTCACCCAGAGTGGAATAGGAAAATAATTACCATGGATCTTGTGTCCAACCTACCTTGATCTAAGAAAAGACACGACACCATTTGTGTAATAGTCGACAGGTTGACCAAAACTATCAGTTTCCTTCCCATAAAATGGAAGTGACAAGCGTACGGAGCCTTGTTGTAGTAATAAAATATTGATCCCATAGGGAAGGGACCAAGTACTAGAGTTAGAGTTCTCAAAAGTTATCTAGACGATTAAGGTTAGAGGAGAAAAGGTTATGCTATCAATTACAATTTAGAGAAGACGAATGTCAAAGAAGTAAATATACTAAGTACTAGAATGAGAATAAATATAGAAGAGAGAGCTTCCAGGGTTTCGAATCCATCTAGGGTGATCATGTAAATGGGGTAGTGATTTAACATGCAATAGACTCTTGCTTCACTTCAATAATCATGCATTCCTTTTTCAAGGCAACACAATTTTAACTAGAGTTATCGAATAACATTTTCATGCATTCACTTTAACAATAATTGCATTATAGTCATGAGCATCAAGGAGCAATACAAGGTACTTCTATTTCTAGATAGCACTCATATATCTTACTTAGCAAAGCTACTAGTTGATTAAGATAACTTTCATCACTTAACAACCTAGGATAACTCAAATGAGATAGTTAATCTCATAAGAATCTAACAATATGTTCACTAAGTAAAAGAGTCACATACATCCATAATCACTAATCACTATTCTGAAGCAATTAAATCCTAAATTTCATCTAACCCTGAAACAAGAAGGATTAGTTACCCATAATGAGAGAGAGAGGAGAGAAGGGAGAGGATAAATCATCATAATACTAGAAATCATAAGTTCAAACACTAGCATTCAACATGAATTAAAGTCTGAAAAATAAATCAATAGTTGTACCTCTTACAAGCTTAATAATCCCTAAGAAAAAAGTAATACCTCTAAATTTTGGCTCCCATCCAAAAGAGAGGAGAGAGAGTGTATCCCAAAACCGTAATTATCATTTCTATAGTACTGTAGACAAGGCCACCAACTATTAACGATCAGACTCAACTCACTATGGCTTCAATGGATTGCACTACGGTCACTTGAGGATGCACTACGATTGAAGAGCGTGCGGTACGAGTTGGAGATAAGCACTACGAGTATGATAGATCAACTACGGCCATGGCAACATGCGCTACGGGAGAGAGACAACTGCTATAACTCAAGTGAGATGTGCTATGGGTATGTTGGTTCCATTACGACTAGATATGGTGCGCTATGGTCTAACAGTAGCGTCTTCTTCTTATTTCTGTGAATTAGCATTCCGAACAAAGTGTGGCTACGGTCATGTCCATTTCTTCCTTCACTACAAGAAAATTCACAATTTACGACGGCTCCTTCGTCGCATGTCTGTCGCAAAATTGCTCATCGCTAATTTTTTACGACAAAAATATCACCATAAAGTGTCATATACGGTGACACTTCCATCGCAAAAAATTTGCAATGGGTGTTTTTGCAAGGAGGCGCCGTCGCAAATTATGAATTTTCTTGTAGTGCTTTCTCTTCTCTTCTCCAATTCTCCAATTCTTGAAAATCAGTTAAAACTTGTGTAGATTATAACTTCTTTAAGAATTTGATATATAAAGTGAAGCTTAACTACATTATAATGTTATGAAATGGGGATGTTATGATATTTAAATATATGAACTTATTGCACTTATTAGGAAGCAGTCAATAAGGAGCTTACTAGACTTGTATGTTAGAGAAATCATCCTGCTTCATAGGATCCATGTCTCAATAATGTCTGACAAAGATCCCATATTCATATCAAGGTTTTGATAGAGTTTGCAGAAGGTGTTTGGCACTCAGTTGAATTTCAACACAGCATTTCACCCTTAGATGGATGGTTAGTCTGAGAGAATGATCCATATGCTAGAAAACATGCTTAGAGATTGTGCACTAGACTCGAACGATAGTTGGAATGATCACCTGTTGTTGATCAAGTTAGCATACAACAACAACTATCACTGAAGTATTGGCATGGCATTGTTCCATGCATTGTACGGGAGGCCATGTTGTTCATCCAACCATTTGGGTTAAGTAAGAGAAAGGGTAGCAATTAGTGAGGAACTTGCTTAGGAAGCACAAGTGTATGAAGAACAGGTGAATTTGACAAAAAAGAAAGGATGAATGTTGCACAGTCGAGACAAAAAAGTTATGTCGACAAGGGAAGACGTGAACAAATATTCAAAACAGAAGTGTATGAAGAACTAGCTCAGAAAGTACAAGTGTATGAAGAAAAGGTGAATTTGATAAAGAAAATGATGAATTTTGCACAATCGAGACAAAAGGTTATGCCGACAACGGAAGATAGGAACAAATATTCAAGGTTAGCAACCAATGTCCCATCCCAAATAGCTCGATGGGTAAGGTCGGACAGATTAAATCAGATGGTTAGACCGAATAATAATATATTAACATAAATAATAAATTAAGTATAAAATATAAATATATGATAGCACATATTATTAATTGTAATGACATAACAATTATTCTAGTCCTAACTAAACAATTCAAAGTTTGTAATAATGCTTAATGACACAAGATAAATAATAAGATAATTATTAGATACTAATATGGTTAATTAATTCACTAAGTTTTTTTTCATTTAACACATTAATATAAACTCGTGGTGATTTCAAATCTTACTTCTATGATAAACTAGATTTTTTTAGCTCTTTTAATATTTAAGAGTTAATCTAGAATTCTATTATTATTATTATTATTACTTGAAAAAAATATTTTTTTTCAATCAGGTTGGTCAAACCCACCAGGTTGAGCGGCTCAACCCGAGTTTTGACCGAGTTTGACTAAGTCAAAGCAGTCCAATTGTCAATCTGGGTTTAGGATGACCCATGGGCCATTTTAGGTCCCGAATATCAATATCCATGTCATGTGCACGAGTGTTATCTAGAGTTAAATCAGAATCAGGTTCATGTACAAGTTTGTTAGTAGAGTTGTGATGGTGTAAATGCACGATTGTGATAATAGTAGACAATTAGTTTTAAAAAAAAATTCTAGAACAACATTATGAATACTGCAAGTATATAGCTAATCGTGTGTAGCACTTAGGGTATCGAATCCACAGAGAGGCGAAAGTAATTATCAAGAATTAATCACTCGAAATTAATCTAACTAATTGATCCTAGAGGAAATGATAACGATAAATCTAAAAGAAACAAGGATATGAATTTACTAATTTTTAGGGATTTTCAGAAGATTGCAGCAATGAACTAAAATAAATGGCAACTAAAGACATCAAGACTACGCAAATCAGGGATACAACATGGATGTGAAGGAACTCTAAAGTTAGCATGTTTCGGGGATGTTGGATTGGATTGTCATTTATGTGCACGATTTGTATACTAAATTAAACTTTGACGAAGAGAGGAATCATGGATTCATTTTCATGGGATATCAATCATGATCTCCCTACAGTCATACGGTGAAGAATACAAAAGAATCTCGGAACCTAGTCTAGATGAGTCTAGTGGCTGCTATAAGGTTGGGGATCTTTTGGCATACAACTCTACATCACAGATTTGCAGAACCTGCGATGGAGCGCACCACCGGACTGTGAACGAGATGGGATGGTCAGTCCTTCAAATGCTCTAAGCATAGAAAATAGTAAGATCGATTCCTCCGAGGTTATGAATCGCCCAATGATTGTTACTCAATCACACTCAATGGGAAAAAGAAAATCGTGACCACTCACTTCACAGGACGTCTCCCGTCAAGGATACATCATCTGGCGAGAGAGAGTGTAGACAAGAAAGAAGATCGAACCGAATATCAGTTTGTATCCGACCACAAAATAACCAAAACTCTTCACAACACATTCGATTCAGAAAATAAAATCAAATGATGGATTCATATAATGAAAATAAAAAATAGTTCAAATGCATCAAAACCGAAATGAAAATCCAATCCTTCATCCCCTACTACTAACTTTAGATAATCCTACTTAGTTACAAATCATATTTATTGCAGCAAAATAGATATAAAAGTTAGAGATGCTCATGTTCTTCATCTGCATCTCCTAGTCTCCAATAGTGTTCTTTTTCCTGCCCGCTACTCCCCCGAAGAAGATGATCCCGCACCTCCGCAAATGATTCGTGATTTTGGGAGTATATTGTTTTCCTGACTTAATTGGTCCTTCTTATACTCTTGAGCCTTCATTTGACACGTATCACCTCTTTCTAGCACGAGATTGCTCCTTTGATTCTTCCGTTTTATCCTTGTCAATTATGAGTTTATAGATTCCCTTCCGTTTTTGGCTTTTTGTCATCATACGATCTCTTGTGCAGGGTCGTGAGACAATGTAGAGCGAGGTTGTGAAATCTCCTTTTTCGAAGTTCCTAAAATAAAGGTATAAATCATATGAAATGAGCAAATGATCGAAGTACTTTCACAAAGAGAAAGGTCGTTCGAAGGCTTAAGAGTTAAAGCAGTGGACGACCAGTTGAGTAGAGAAGCAAAAGTACAAGAACAAAGGTCGTCCGAAGATGAACAATGGACGACCAAAGTATCATTGACAAGAACAAAGAGCATCCGAGAGCCTTGGTGTTAAAGCAGTGGACGACAGGAGAATGCATGAGCAAAGTGATGAAATGAATGGTCGTCCGAAGAAGAACGACGGTCGACCAAAGTATTCATATTGAAGACAAAGGACGTCCGAGAGCTTAGAAGATAAAGCAGTGGATGACCGAAGAAGTTGAGCAGTATCAAAGGACGACCAAAGAATGTCAGAAGACAAAGAAAGGTCGTCCACGGTACATGAGTGTTGTCAATGGATGATCAGAAGAATGTCAGGATATAAAGAACGGACATCCGAGGATTTCAATGAAGTATAAGCAGGCGGCCAAAAGTACTGAGTAAAGAAGTATTAGGTCGTCCGAAAGCATTGAGTGAAATCAATGGACGACCAAGGAAAATCTGATGGAAATGAGTTAAGTCAAATCGGACGTCCGAAGGTGAGCCGCGGACGACCGAAGGAGCTTGACAAGGAAACTCAATTGAAGCAGAGGTCATCCGAAGAGCTGAGATGAATGTTGTGGATGACCTATGAAAGACAGAAGAAGGAATGAAGGTTGAAGGCTTTGACTGCGGACGTCCAAAGGTGAGCAGCAGACGACAGAAGCACCAGGCGGTAGCATTGACATGCCACTTCACTAGTGCAATGGTCGACCTCTAAAGCAGAAGAGAGCGACAAAGGGTTAGGTGAAGGGTACTGTACTTAAATTAAATGCTAGTTTTTTTAGAGAGAAATTAGGTCGTTTTTGTGAGAGTATAAATTATAGTCCCAAAAGTCTTGGGAGATAACTTTGGCAAATTTTCTAAAAACTTGTAAGCTTGAGTGAAAAGCCCAAGTTCCTCCTTCTAAGTATTCAAGTGAGAATCTAGAATAGAAGAGAGAAAAATTGAGTGTTCTTGAGTGAGCTCAATTGTAAGAGGTTGTTTCCTTGCTCTCTAAAGCAAGAAAGGAACAAGTTGTAAGGGAGCATTTTCCCTTGAAGAAGGAGTTTAATGATCTCCGGAGACCTCGAGTTCAAGAAGATCAGAGCAGGGACGTAGACCAAGAGTTCGGTCGAACCTCGTCAACAAACTTGCTTGCGTTTGTTTTTCCTTCTGTGCATTTGGTTATCAGTTTTTAATTTGTGAAATTTTCGATGCATAAACATAATTTAGCAAAAAGATTTAATATACCAATTCACACCCCCCTCCTCTTGGTGCCATCTAGATCCTGCAATTGGTATCAGAGCAAGGTTGCTCATAAGTTCGTATCAATCTACAAATTTCGTATAGACCTAACAATCTAGAGCCAAAATGGCATCAAATGGATTCACCATAGGAGAAGGACAATCTACCTGTAGACCCCCTTTGTTTAACGCATCAATTTTTTCTTATTGGAAAATCAGATTGCAGACCTATGTATGTTCCATGGAATGTGACATCTGGGATGTCATCGAAAATGGTTTTGAGTTGCCTACTAGGGTAGTAAATGGTGTTCATACTCCTATACCTAGAAGTGAATATGACTCTACAACTAAGAATCTAATTAAGCTAGATTGTAAAGCAAAAAAATAATTTCTTTTGTGCATTAGATCAAATAGAGTTCAATAGAATATCTTCTTGTACCAGTGCAAATAAAATATGGAAAAAACTTGTAGTTACACATGAAGGAACTGAAAAAGTTAAAGAATCAAAATTAAATATCTTGAATCATCAATATGATTCTTTTAAAATGAAGCATGATGAGTCTGTAAATAGTATGTTAGTTCGGTTTAACGATATTGTGAATAGGTTAGCCACTTTGGACGACCCAAAGTCTAATGCTCAAAGAGTGATAAAGTTCCTTAGGTCCTTGACATCAAAATGGCATATGAAGGGAATTGTGGTCGAGGGACAATAGAATTTGAACAAGTTGGACTTTGATGATCTCATAGGATTCCTCCTGACCTATGAGATGACTCTTGAAGAAGACAGAGAAGAAGCTGGTTCAAGGAAGAAGGCCTTAGCTTTGAAATCAAAGAAAATTGAAACTGATGATGAAGATGAAGAATCTAATGAAAGTGATGCAGATTTCAATGAGGAAAAGCTGGCTCTATATGAAAAGAGGCTCAGTAAATTTATGAAGCTCTCCAAGAAGAAGAGAGACTCCAAGAAAAAAGGACCAGCTGACAAGTCCAAGATAAAATGCTATGAATGCAACAAACTTGGACACTACAAGAGCGACTGTCCAACACTAAATAGAAAGAACAAAGGGAAAAGCTCCTCGGATTACAAGAAGAAGAAGGCACTTAAAGTCACTTGGGATGATTCAAGTGATGAAGATAGTGAAGCTGAAGGAGCATCCTCAGAAAAAGAACAGGAAACATTGCTGTACCTCATGGCAAATGATGAGGTATCCTCTAGTCACTCTAATAATAATGATAGTGATAGTGATAGTGATGATAATGAAGATGACTGTGATGAAGATATCATATTTGATATGCACAAAGAATTCAACATTATGATTAGAAAATATTCTATCTTGAAAAGAAAAAAATGATAATCTTGTTCAAGAAAATAATAAGTTGAAGGAAAATAATGCTGATTTTGAAAACAAATTCTGATTTGAATGCTCAAAGTGGTAACTAATAATGATAACTTAGAAAGACATATTGACACTATAAATTCCTTGAAAGCAGAACTATTTGATATTAAGAACAAATTTGAAACATTCTCTTATGGTAAGAAAATGTTAGATGTAATGTTGTCCCAACACAAGAGTCCTTTAAACAAAAAGGGATTAGGTTTTGATCCCTTCTGTGATAATATGTCTCAAGGATCCACTTTTGTGAAAGCTACACATTCTTTTGATCCAAATCTATCAAGTTCTTCTACTACCTGTACCTCAAGTTGCATAAATGAAACTAGAACTGCTTCTACTAACTCTAATGTTAAAGGTAAAAATATTGTAGATCTTAAAGTTGAAACTGTTCACGGTGTTGCATCAAAGGGAAATGCAAATATTCAATATAAAGATGTTGCAACTAAATCTAAACAAATAAATTATGCTTTCATGTATCATAGAAACACAAAACCTGCTCATATGCATGCTTTTAGAAATAGTTATGTACATTCTTACTCATATATTACTCCTATAAATATGAACAAAAATTTTGTCAAATAAAAAATTTTGCACACAAACAAAAATGCTAAGTCCACACAAATGCAAAATAGAAATGTTTATGCTCATCATAGATATAAGATATCTTATTTAAAAAAATATTGGATGTTTCAATTGTAGTCATTTAGGACATTACAACTTTGAGTGTAAAGCTAGGAGAAGCATTCGTTTTAATATTAGACAAGTATGGGTTCCTAAAGAAACTTTTAGCACTAACAATTCTGGACCCAAAATATTTTGGGTACCAAAAGTATAAATTTTGTATTGCTCTTGTAGGGTACCAAAAGAAGCAAAGCAAAATCAACAAGGTGGTACCTTGACAATGGCTGCTCAAGACACATGACTGAAAATGAAGAGAACTTCTTGAGCATAACAAGAACATCAAGTAGAAAGGTGACTTTTGGAGATAAGAATCAAGGAAAAATCCTTGGTAAAGGTAACATTGGAAAACTTGATAATGTAGTTATAGAAGATGTGTGGCTAGTAGAAAATTTGAAACGTAACTTGTTAAGCATTAGTCAGCTTTGTGATAAAAACTACATTGTTAAGTTT
>LTAE01007741.1:0-11008 GCA_001647135.1 Pontederia paniculata | reverse complement strand
GAGAGAGAGAGAGAGAGAGAGAGAGAGAGAGAGAGAGAGAGAGAGAGAGAGAGATGCAGGACACGGAAGTGGGTCTGTGTTCAATAAAGTAGTGGCACAAATTGCCGGTTGGATAGCAAGTGATGGTCACTGTTTTCTGCCCAAATTAATTTGTCTCCAACATTGTAAAATGATGAGGCATTACGCGGTAAATAATTAAACAAATGTTTATATGTATCTTGCATCAAATATATTTACACAGTTTTTTAGGGTGGAGTGCTGCTCCTCACCACTTCTAAGTCTCAAATTTAATTCCAAATACATAATTTTTTGAGAGTTGGGGGATGGAAGCCCCAAAATTCTTTTCTGGAGTAGATTTATATTTCTGTAAAATTTTATTTATTTTTTATTTATGATTTTAACTTTAGAATGCTGATTTTTTTTTGTTTTTAAAATCATAATTTGTTGATGGGTATATTTACTATTTTTATTCATTTATTATTTTTTAATGCAATACATTGTTTAAATAATTAAAATATAGCTTTAATAGTAAAAGTATATTAACAAAATTAAATATTTCTTTATTATATTATTCAAAATTTAATTTAGAGAGGACAAAATTTTATAAATATTAAACCCACCCACTTATAAGTAATTTCATCCCAATAATCATCGGCATGTCAACATAAGTTAAATAATTGGTGTCGCTTTCTATTATGGTGACAATAAAAAAATTAAGTGGTTGTATTTTAGACATAAAATAAATGTTTTATTTGTTTTATTTGTTTTATTAATCTTAAATTAGTGTAGCTCAATCTTAAACATTTTCCCGTTGATATCTTTAGGCCATATATATATTTGTATATGTGTATGTATGTATATAATATGTATATGTCTATAGTTCTATTGGTTTAACAATAAATGGATAATGGTAATAAATATAATGCATGATTCCAATCTCATATTCGAGTAAGAAAATTTGAGTTTGATTTTTATCTATCTTTTTATTGTTAATATCTCTTTTTAATCGAAAAAAATAACTAATGGATTGATAGGCCGAATAAAATTAACTTTAGTAATGTTTCTCTGCCAGTAATCTTTGTAGATTATTAATAATTTAAATTTAAAATTATTTAGATCTATCATTATTTATTTATTCTAATTTATAGGTAAGTTAAATTGTTCAACAATGCAGATTGTCTATGAAATGATAATAAATATTATACGAGGAGTGTCTTTCAAAATTATCACTCAAATGGTAATCTTGATTATATCTGATTTTCATATTTATCCTTCTAAATCTTTCAATAATAAAATATATCATATAAAATAATATACTATAAAATAAATATTATTTAAATAATATTATATTATATTACAAATATTGTATTATGAATAAAAATATACCACTAATTAATAATAATACCTTTTAATAATTACTATCATTGATAGAAATTATAAATATTATTTTATCTTGAAGGGTATTAACTTAATACATTAATTTGTCAATCTATGATTTAAGCTTATAAGTTTTAATTTAATAATATAAAATTTTTAACTAATAATATTTATAAAGAGTATTTTGGTATAATAATATATATATATATATATATATATATATTACTTAATAATCCTCTTTATAAGTAAACATGATAATTTAAATTATCGAGATTATATATATAGTAAATAGGGTAACATACATTATGGTAATTTAATAAGTAATAATTTTTTATTTGATAATATATATTACTAAGTAATGGTGAAAGATAATGCCTCTTTAGAGCAAGATGTAACTAAAATTAATATGCTGAAAAGCTATGATTTTAATTAGGAAAGTTGTCACAAGGCATATGCGGTGACAGTCCCGGATGGCATATGTGGGTTAAATAGTAGTTACCATATATACATTGGCAGCATTGGTCAGCATGTTGCCGGCCGGTTACATTTAAACACATACATATGGAGCAGGCGATGGAGGCTTAGCAGCATTCTGTTCACCACACTATGAAGACAGCCGCTGTGCGACAGCACTGCATCCACTTCTCTTCTCTTCTCTTCACAACCAGGTCAATTTTAAACATTTACCACCACTTGCATCTCTGCATTCTGTGTGTACAACACTCGAAACCTTCGCCTACTTTTACATATATGCTTTTGCCTGCCTTTGTTTTCCTCTATTCCTTTTTGCCTGCCATTTAAAAATTTTAAAGAGTTTTATTTTGTATTTGACAAATTATATCACCTGAGTAATGAAATTGCTTTCCCCTCTTCAAAGCAAAGTTTTTTTTTAATCAGAAAACATTTTATATTAACCAATTATGTGTTTTTTAGTATCATACAGACAAATTGGAGAAACATTTTATCATAAATAAGCACAGCCTTGATATTCTTCCCGGTGCTAACAACTGGTGCTGGTAAGTATATTAGAGCTTTATCTTAAATAATTTCCTCAAGTTAATGTAACCAAAGCCCCATTTTTTCTTAAGAAAATTTCATTATAACTTCTACCATCATAATAGACCATTACTTTTTAATTGACAGTTGGAGTTGGACCAATGCATAAATCAACTATATAGACTGAAGCCAATTACTTGACTTGTTTCTTTTTTCTGATTCTTTTGTCTCCCTTTCATATTATGTTAAATTTGCATAAAGTTTCAGATATTCATGACAAATAAGGGATTTGGTCCGTGTTGCTTTCCCTTTCCGGCTTTGCACACAATAAACTTTTATGAGATGTTTATTAGGTTTAGTTCAATTAAGTCAAAAAGATAATTAAGAACCCTAATGTTTCTACATCTTCCTTTAATTATTAGTCTTCTTTTCCTATATTCTCTTCAGACGTCATCCACTAGCGAGCTAGCTAGCAACATCTTGATACCAGGCTGCCAATCCGTTCCCGCATACTATAAGTGGGAAATGGAGAGAGAAAGAGAAGTCACAACCATGGGGGAGGGAGACAGGATTAAAGCAAAAGGCTGCATCAATAATATTTATCTCATAAACAAAGTCCACAAAGTTCATGATTAATAACTCTGAGATTTCTTGTTAGAGGATCATTATCATTGCTACCTGGGCACCATACATATGTATATATATTGTAGTGCAACTTTCATGTTGACTCAAAAAATGAATAGCGAAACAAAAGAACTAAATAAAAAAATTATGATAATTTTCATATGCTATACACATATTGTTTTCATATATATATATATATATTATATATATATATTGTGACTTTATGCTCCGCTTGTGTAGTGCATCAAGATTATGCCTACTTTTAACTTAAAATTTGTTTTTTTGGTTGTTCAGGGATATAGTCAACTTTTTAAAGTAAAATTATAGATAATTTTGATAATGGTGCTATAACGTGACTGTCCATATATACATTCCCTTTCCTACCACTCATTTGTTGGTTTAGGTACAATGTACAAACTCATCAAACAGATTCATTGATCAATTGCACAAAAGAAAGATCTGACTCGAGTCAAAACACAGCAGATGAACTGTATGTGTTCTGAATTTTTAAGAGAATATACAGTTCAGTAAACATATGGTCATGAACCAGACCTCAAAGCATGGTTCATGTCTCCTTCTTCATCTGACAAAGCTTTTCAGTTGAAGTGTACCACAATTATAGTTCTTTTTTCTGCAAATTTGATTCCATAATATGTCAGTGAAAAATGTATATATATCTGACAGTCCGCAGAAGATTGGTCAACCACATTAGTTAATTAAATAGGATATATTCACTTCACATAAAAAAAATCGACCATACAACCTGACTGAAGTTGAACGGGCTTTTCAAAATTCAAAAACATAATCAGATGTTGATAATCTAACAATAAAGTCAAGGAATATCAAAGATGTCATAATTTTGCCAAAAAGAAGAACAAAAAATAATCCTTCTCAAGATTGTTCATGCTATTTTCACCGTGATATTTTGCAATTCTTTGACGATGGTTTATGCTGACTGTTATATGTAACAAAACCAAATGATAGTTTCAGGACTAATTGCACATGATGCCCACGTCCATAGCACAAAACAATCATACAAATGTTTTGGCTATCAACAGTTCAGCTGAGCCTTAGAATTTTGATAGCAATAAGATGATTGCTACTGCCAATAAGACCAATCCTCAAATGGGGGTATTGAAATATCTAACTGCAACTTGCCATTTATCCTTGATCCACATGGAGTAGTCATTTCAGAATTCCATAATTACAAGATTCACAACTCTTGCAGAAAGTTTCAAAATCATGCAGAAAGGTGCATCAAAAAAAGTTGAGCACCCAACAATGGGCCTTCAATAAGCACTGAACCACTTCGAAACAAGCCTCTATTCTGTCCCCCACAAATGTAAAGATGATGGGTAAAAAGAGATGCATCAGACTGAGGAATCTGAGAAATAACAGGGTGAGAGTGAATCAGATTAAGAGAATAAAAAGAAGAGGAAATCCATTGCACCGAAAGGTGGTCCTGGTGCTACTAGTTTAGCAACTTGGTCTCATCTGAGGTTCATTATCTGTTATGAAAGCCTTTCCCAGGTTCAGAACTCAGCAGTCATGAATTGATGCCTAGAAATAATTTAAAAAAGAACTAAAAAGTTCCCCTGCTGGGAATATCCCCAGAATTCTAAACTGTTGATTTGATAATCTGTGAAATAAGAAGGAATATATACAAGATATCTAAATTAAAATTCTGAAAGAAAATCCGAGATATGATGACAGAAAATAACAAAATTGCAATTCAAATACTTAAAGGAAAAAGTGAACATGCTGAGCTTTTTTCAGTGCTAACCTTGATTGTACTACGACTTTGATCAATCATGTCTCTTCTGTACACCAATATTTGACATTTGATCTTTCCAAGTTAATCTAAGATTCAAGAGGCCTTTTCTTTCATCATTGAAACAATTATGAATATGCTCTAAAATAAAATAGATTTAATGGAAACCAGGGACCAGTTTACTAGAAGAAGTCAAAATGTTCAACATTAGAACAGGGAGAAAATGGTCCCCAAATGAGAAGAACATTCTTTTTGATTCAAATGAAAAAGAAAAGACCAGCCGGAAATGTTAGTTTATTTTCTCACTGAAAAAACTAAGCACTCTTTTTCCTACCGAAAAATGTTGGAAATATTGGAGAAAAATAAACAAGACATTTAAAAGTTCATAAGCACTACTATCTTATGTATGTACTATGGGAAAATAATGGATGATAACTTTATATCACACAAAATCACATGAAAAGCAGAAAAGAAATCAGTAGAACAGACAACTAGAACAACTGAAAGGGAACAAGGGATTGATCTCCCTAGCATATTAGTTAAATGACAACAGTCGGAAATTTGGGCAAGAAAGCTATATGATCATTAGTCGCAATTCATTACATGTGAAAAATGAAAACTCCATAATAAAATGAGTTTTCACATGAAAAAGTTTAGCACATTAGCATTTTGACAGTTACTGCTAATCGGTGCTAGCATCACCCTCCTTGGCTGCTTCTTCCTGAAGTTTCTTCGTCCAATACTGCTCAAGAGGAGGCCCAAAAATTGCCTTTCCAGAAACAACCCCAATCCTACATAGATCATAACAGTAGGAAATGGGAATTATCCAAACAGAAGATAAATAAGCAATAGGATCTGCAAGAGTTATGTACAGCATCCAAGGCTATTGCATCACGAACACCAAACTGTAACTGGAAATGCATAAGCAATCATTAAGCACACAACTCAAGAATTATAAGCAAAATTAGTCAAGAATCACATAATCAAAATTCTCTTTTTTTCGAGCGGATTAATCAAACCATTCTCAAGTTAAAACTAGCCAAGAATTGCATAATAAAACCATTGTCAAGTTAATAAGGGAGTAACTCCAGTTATTAATCTCCCATTTCAAGAAAACATGAAGAGATTATTAAAATTAAAAGGAGGAGAGGGGCAGCTGAACTGCTGGCCAAGCAGTGCAGCGGGTCCCAGTCGTTTCCATCAGAAATGAAAGATGGGACTGCATTGCATTGCATCCTAAATTTTTTCTCATATGAAAATAAAACAGAAAAATCTTAAAGAGAACCTCTTATGAATTCTTGGAATTTATTTGATTTCTCACAACCACAATAAAGTGTAAAATAAAGCAGGTGGAAGCAAATATTTCTGTTCCAAATGTTCTTCAGAAAATTTTATGTCCCAGTGCTATCGTGTCGTAGATTCTTATCCAAGATTACCATCATTTGATAAAGTCATGTGAAGAGCTAAGTTGGGCTATTCTCGGATTCCACATAGGTGGCTCAAACCATCTGCAATTACTTAAAATGCATATTCTAACAGCTAAATTAATCAAGCTTGTTTCGTTCTCATAATCCACAAAAGTGCACATGCAAGTGTTTTGCAACTTCAGACTGCATATTCTAGCAACTGGCAGATTTTTCCTAAACATTGTGCTCAAATTACCTTGAGCCCTTCCTAGCGGATGAGAAAATAATTAAAGAGATTCATTCATGGCTGTAGAGCATCAAACAGCCAAAATTGGTACTTTTGCAGTTTTCCAACTATCCTTAAAGAATTAATGTAGACACTATGATTAAAATATTTATGCAGGAAGAGTTGAGGAACAATTGAACCCTCAACATAGTAAAATTCACATTCAAACATTATCTGTCTCCATGGATTGAACATGTGAAGAAACGCAAAATATGATGCACAGAAGTAAAGATCTGAGAGGTCAAATGCAGTATTCTAATATCATTTATCCACATGCATCAAATAAAGAATACCTGTTCTAGTCCTATTTACGAATGCTTGCCTTCCCTTTTTTTTTTGTCAAAGCGTTCATCTGATCACAGGTCTCCGTTATCAGACCAAACATCTTGACATGTCAATCAAAATATTTTTTTTCTTTAACAATAAAGATCATGATTTAACTTTTGGAACTACTGAACTGTTCGAATCAAGTTATACTGAATCCATCTGGGGCATGCAGTAATTTCCCCTCACACATAAAGTTAACACATCGAGCAAGAATTAAGAAAAAGCAAAAGATGAAGAATTGGCCGGAGGTCACTTACAATACCGCTCCGATCACCGTCGGCAGCGACAGAAACCCTCTCCGGCGAAACATCCTCCTCGTCGCCGGCGGCGATCCCAAATCATAAACGAAAGAAGAAATGGTGTTGACCAGATGAGTGCCACCCTAATTAGTTTGACCACCTACAGATTTTACGGCCAGGATCCGCCGATCTCATCGCGTGGACGCTCAATAACTGTTGGCACACTTTTAATCTTTGTTTGAAAAAATAGAGGGATCTAAGGAGATGGTAAAGTATAAGTTGAGATGGTGAATTATTATTAAGCTCATATTTAAATAAAATTTTATAATAATAGATGGATTAAATTAAATTATTATATATTTGAATAATTTAAATAAAAGTCATTTATATCATATTTATGACTCTTAATAAATATAATATTATTAATATTTATTTGATTTATTATAATATTTATATATTTATCATTATTTGTATCTCTTTATACATTTTTTCTCTTATATTTAGCATTTTTTTTCCTAATGTATTTTATTTCTCTTTCACAATATTTTTATCTTTTTATTCTCTTAAAAATAAAGATAAAAAATATCGTTCTAATAAAAATATTGTTCAAATAATAATATTTTAAGATACTAAAATAAAAATGATCATAAAAATAATTATTTATCTTAAATTGTATAAAAAAATCATTAATATTAAAAAGATATGATGACATCGATAGATTTAAAATAATATGCAAAAAATTAGTCCAAGAAAAAATAAATACCAATGAATAAAAAATAAACAAATATAATTATCAAATAATTATAAAATAAGATAAAAAAAAGTTAAACCAACAAATAAACTTAAGTCAAATATTTCTCTATTTATCAAAAAAATTAAGAAAGAATATCATTTTAAATTAATTATGACATAATTTTATAAAGTTATTTAAAAGGGTAGTTTTGCATAAAAAAATTATTCCCCCTAATTTCACTAATTTGATGGAATAAAATATTTGGAGTTTGGAGATATGAGTTACCCCTTCAAACTTTTTATGACATCTATAATTTTTTATCCAAACATGTTTCCACATAACTCCTCCTAATACCACAATCTAACCAAGCCCTTATCGAATGGAAAATGATGGCATAATCCTTCCCTATCTTAATTTGAAAACAATATTTTTCACCATGGGAGTTCTCAACAAACATATTAATAGCATAATATTTAAATATAACTATTTTATTTTAAATGTATATTATAATATTTAAATATATATAATTGTAAATTATGATATTTTTATAAATTTTACTTATAATTCTATCACATCTTTTTTTTAAATATCTTTTTATTGAACTTCGAGGAATCGGATCCCTACGAAGATTCGAGGACCGCAAGGACGGGTGAGAAATTTAATTTTTTTTCGTCCCAAAAATTTGGGGAAGGAGCAGGGACTCAAGTCCTCAGAGAGATTTTTTATTGAACTTCGAAAAGTTAGGTCCCATGAAGGTTTGTGTACCCGCAAAGATGGGAGCAGAAATTTAGTCTTCCCGTCTCGAAATTTTGAGACAGAGAGAAGATGGGGTCAATTTTGAGACAGAGAGAAGATGGGGTCGCATCAGGTTTGGGTGGATTACATATTTTTCATCCTTGACAAGGTGGGATGTGAATCCTATCACTCTCTTAAAAGATATCTTTTTTTTATTTTTAGTCAAGTAAAACATTGATTATCTTCTCATTTCTTTTTATTAAAAATAAGTTATAATAATCATTCACACTTTTTTTTATATTTTAGCTCTTTTCATCCATCCATTTTGGTATCTATCATCTGTTTGTTGGGCCCATTAAAATGTTATTAGGACTTAATTTTTTTAGTTCTTAAAATAAATAATCAATTTGAGTTGGTTTTGAACTTTATGATTTGGATAAATATATAAAATTAAATTTTCTCTTTTATGTGAGACAGGATAGGTAACCAAGTTTTGTTGAAAGGATTTTTTTTGCCTTTTTCCATTGACGTGGTTGGTCAAAGATATTGAGAGAAGAAGATATAGTTTTTGAAAAAAAAAAGATGAAAATATTTTTTTCTTCAAGATCAAAGAAATAAGGACTGAATTAGATTGTGAAAATTTATAAATTTCTTGATATTGTGATCACAAATAATCAGATTAATCAAGTGATATTATTTGTCTTGTTTATCGAGTGTTTTCTCAATTACTGTTCGTTTAGTTATTTTCATTAGATTATTATTTTTTGTTTGGGTGAAATCTAAAAATTTTGTAACTCATTTTTGACATAGTAAATTTCTTGTGTGATTCTCTTGTTATTTTTCACTTTTTCATTAGAGATTTTCTTTCACGTAAGTGTGGTGCATCTTTTGCTTATTATTATTTTTTGTACATAGGAACTTGAGAAAAAAAATTCAAGAAATTATATTAGAGTGTCAAGTTAATTGGGTGTTCCTTTTATGCGAATTAAATGGAGGATAATTACTTCAACGAGATGATCAAACTGACGTTGAATAATTATTTAGTTTAAAAAATAATATGAAAGATGTTATCTACTATAAAGATTTGTTTGATCTCATTAGATTAGGAAATAAGATGACAACATGAAAAATATTGAGAGTTGAAAAAAGACATACAAAAAAGCATTGTCGAAAATAATTAAATAATTTATTTATTTGAGTGTTTTTCATCATATTACCTCTTTTACAATGGAGTTCACTAGCAACGGATAAATAAAACTATGGCTCTTTCTCTCTCTCTCTTTTATAATATGTGCTCACAACAAGAAACAAGGGAGAAGAAACAAAAGATTCAACTATATTGGTTCAAAAATTTCAAGATTTGATATTTCTTTAATGCTTGATGTTTCCCTTGAAAAGTATCAATTCATTCTAGATTTTTGGAAACTCTTTTATAAGTGTCTTCTACCAATATGTTTGTTGCTTTCTTCTTGGCCAAAAAAATAGTCATTGTAACTTTTTTTTAAATATATTCCTTCATTATTTTGGTCATAATTCTTTGCATAGATGTCCAAATGAGCTCATTTTTATTTTGTAGAAATCTAATAAGATTATCTACAACTTTTATATTTATGACTCGATCTAGATCTAATAGAAAGAAGATCAAATATCCCGTTGAAGTTCGAACAACATTTTTTTTCAGGCTAAGGTCAATCGACCGATGTGTGTTAGGTTTGATCAACTTTGATGAGTTCTTCAACCGACCTTTATGGGTTCGACCGACTTCATGAGTTCTTTAACCGACATTCGCTTCTGACTTCATTTTGGTTCAACCGACATGTCCAAGACTCAATCGACTTTGATGAGTTCTTCAATCGACCTTTGTGGGTTCGATCGACCTTTATATTGGGTTCAATCGATTTTCAATGTTTTAGTCATAACTCTTTGCATAGATATTCGATTGGTGCGGTTTTTATTTCTTTCAAAATATAACGAAATTATTTACATTTCATCTATGTATGACTCAATCTAAATCAGATAGGAAGAAGTTCAAATATGAATGTAAAGTTTAGTGCATATGATTTTACTTTGAACTTAATAGACATTCACTATTTTGTATATATTTTTTTTATGTAGATATCAAAATGAGACAATTATTGAACATGTAGAATGTAACAGAATTAGCTACAATTAATATATTCATATCTTAGCCTGAATTTAGAAAGAACATAGACAAATATTAAGTTGAACTTCAATGCATATAATTTGTCTTTGAAACTTTCACACACTTGTCCCGTCCTAATGTACACATATTTTTTTTCAATGTTTTCATCATTAAAAAATATATAAGTACGATGTCAAGTTGTATTTTCAATAATGTTATAATCTAAAGAAAAAAATTGTGTTATCATCATTGTGGTAAGGAATGTCATATTAAGTAAAGTTGTAAAAAACAGAAAAAGTAACTAAATGAGAAGAAACAAAAAAAAAATAAAGACAATCAAAGTATTACTAGCACCAAGAGGGGGGGGGGGG
>LTAE01007740.1:10889-22121 GCA_001647135.1 Pontederia paniculata | reverse complement strand
CTTTTTGTTTAAGTTTTGAAATCATTCTCTTTTGCAGCATGAAAGCACTTTCATATGCATTTTCCAATCATATTATGATCTTGCCATATACATTTCTGCTCGCTCAGCTTAGGATTTGAAAGCATTATGTAACCTTGATAGCTTTACACTCTTACCCCAGATTTGTTAGAACCCTCGGTCATTCCTAACTAGATGGAACCAAGACACATAACTGCCCCCAAGTAGAACCAAAACTCATAGCAGTTGAATGATACCTTGTTCATGCTACTCTTTAGTTCTTTTCAATCCTTGCATCCATTGTTAGTTTATTCTCAAGTAGCATGTGTATATATTCTTCCTTAAAAAAGAAAAAGAGGTTAGTAACCCCGTTTGCAAAAAAAAAAAAGAAAAGAAAAAGAAAAAGGGTTGGTAACCCAGTCCAAAAAGAAAAAAAAAAGAGAGATAAAGGTTAGTAACCCTATCCGAAAAAGAAAAAAAAATTGGGTTAGCAACCCAATGTAAAAAAAAAGAAAGAAAGAAGAGTTAGTAACCCATTTTTGCTTGTGATTAAATCAACATCACTTCTACTTCTTATCAAGGATTGTGAGTCTAGAGAGAGGGCTGTGGGGAGGGATTATTCAGTTTGCATATTTAATTGTGCACTAAGCTTGAGTTTCAGTGGTTCTGGGAGAAGGATAATTGGCTAAGAAAATGCATGATGACTGGGGGGATCTGACCGATAGGGGGGAGCTGACTAGGTTATTATAAGTTCATAATATGGCCGATTTGAACTACTACTTATCTAGCTTTAAATCTTCTAATTCTTTGCTTGAGGACAAGCAAAAGCTTAAGTTTGGGAGAATTATGATGACAGAAAATTTACTCACCATTTTCATATGCAAAAGTTACACTTTTTCATGAAATCATGCATCATTTACATATATTGTCACACCTTTTACTACTTTTGCATCATTTGACATTCAACTGGACATAAATACATATTTTCGGCTCAAAAGACTCTTTCGATAAAGATTTGAATGATTATGTTTGATTTCTCCTACATAAATCTATCCAAGACCAAATACCATTTATGCTGGAAACTGGACTAGGGGTACCTATGCCGGAAACTAGACCTGGGGGTAACTGCGTGTCACTACATGCCAAACGCCACTAAAAGACAAATATGAAACATAATCTGTAGATTCCTCTGCTATCTCTTGTGGTCCAAAAAAAGGAAGGTTCCTTGGCAACTTCCAGGGAATATTGGCAGGGCTATGCAAGGGACAAGTGGCATCTAATGATTGGTAAAAAGAAAGAGGATAAAAGGCAAAATGGAAGGAGAAGAGGGGGGCATTCGTTCTGCATCCGAAAGGAAGCATCAAGTGCAGCCGCCATTGCTGAGGAAGGGAAGAAACAGAGCTGAAGAAGAAAGCCAGATATTTAAGGAGTATTGTTGGTTGTATGATTTGTGATTTAAAGTTGTATTAATCTACAATGATGAACTCTTATCCGGTGATGTTTGTAATGTGTTTAATGGCTGCTAGAGGCTAGACGATTAGGCTAGGACATGGGATGATTTGAGATTACTTGCTTGCTATATGAACTTATCTTTTAATGCATTTGAGTTTTCATTCGACTTTCCAATCTTCTCTTTTGTTATGTGCTTACATATATGCTGATTTTTATATTATGAACTGCAACTATTGATTCCAAAGGGGCTGCGATCCGAGAGGCTCAACCTATTTCGGAACAATTAGTTTGCAGTTCTACTATTGATGTTGTGAACTTAACGTCATGAAGTAGTGTGAGCTATT
Organism: Pontederia paniculata; assembly: GCA_001647135.1. Lineage (NCBI taxonomy): Eukaryota > Viridiplantae > Streptophyta > Magnoliopsida > Commelinales > Pontederiaceae > Pontederia > Pontederia paniculata. Next base: position 20,328 of record LTAE01007740.1, on the reverse strand, counting down.
ACTATTTTGTTCTTGGTAGAAGGTCGGGATCCGAGAGGCTTGATTTATTCTATTTAGGAACATCTGGTTGCTATTTCTCACTACTAATATTGTGCACATTTGGATCCGAATGTTGAGCTAGTTGTTATTTTATCTATGATAGGAGGTTGAGATCCGAGAGGCTTGATTCTCCTCATCGAGGTAGAGTGGTAGCTAGTTCTTATCTTTACAAATCATTCAAAAAAGGGATCAAGATCCGAAAGGCTTAACCCCTTTGTGTAAGGTATTTGTAAGGGATCCGAGAGGCTTCTATAGATATCTAAGGGAAGTGGGATAGAGGTTGTCCATGGCATTCGAGAGAGTTATGTGATAAACTTCTAGGGATTTAAGTTTAAGCCTCGGCTACGAGAGTGTCTATGTTTGATTATTTAATGTCTCAGGTCAATATTATTTGGGTTTCACAATGTTCATTAGCAAGTAGGATTCGAAATGATTTCCATGTCCCGGTTGTTTTCTCTATTTGAGTGATTTGATCTTGCTCTATATTGATTCTCTTTCTGTTTATCTAAATATATAAAATAACAAAAAAATATTAGTTTACCTTTTTTTCAAATTTTAGTTCTAGTTCATCTAACTTTCTACACAAAAGATATTTCTCCTTGATTTCGGTTCGTGGTAGAATAGAGTTATTGAATTGTGAATTTCTGATTTTCCTATGGATTCGACCCTAAAATACTACAAGGATAACTGTATACTTGCGGTTGGAGTTGTGTGTTTAGGCTTATTTTTAAAACTTGTTGATATCCTATTTTTCTTCTAGATGCCCCCAGGTCCAGAAAACCTGGTACCACCTTTATTTTGACACACACGATTTTGCCTCATCAAACACCATTCTTTGGTACTGCATCTCCAATGATGCGATGATAGTACGTTCAATCGTGCATAACTGATCAAATCCAAACAAACATAATTATAAACCTTTTTAGGTACGAAGACACTTTACTTTCTTTGACATATGATTCTCCACGAGAGCCTTCCAATTTTTGAAACTTTAAATGACTCACTATTGTGCCTCATCATGAATACTCATGTCATCCTTGAGTAATAATCAATTACAAACAAGAAGTACTTGAAACCTCCTGAAGATGGAATGTAAGAGAGGCCTCAACAACTAGTGTGGATATACTCGAGTGTAGCCTTTGTTCTGTGCATTGTTTACTGAATAAAAGTCTTCACAATTATTTGAAAATGCGATGCTTGCAAAAGCCAATTTTAGATACCTTCTAACAACCTAGAAGATCATGCTTGTTGAGGACGTTCATCCTTTTCTGGCTCACATGTCCAAGCCACATGTGCCTCAAGTTGGACATTTCAAGTTCTATTCTTGATGAAGAAACTACTGCAGCAATACCAGATATTGTTGTCCATTGTAGTATGTAAAATGACTTCTATTTGACTCCCTCATGACTACTACATCACTTTTGATGATGGTGAGGATGCCTCCAACAACATTGATCTGGTATCTTTTAGAGTCCAAGACTTCGAAAGATATCAGATCCTTCTTTAGTTGTCGAACATGACAAGCATTTGTCAACGTACTCACCAAATTATCATGAAATTTGATATGGATTGAGTTGGTCCCAACTATTTTGAGATTGCCTACCCCTGCTTTGGGGCTACTAACAATTATTAATATTGAGTAAGTCTAAACAATGTTGGAACTTCCTAGTAGGAATCAGCTTGGTGAACATGTCAATTGGGTTATCTTCTATACCAACCTTCTTCACCTTGATCCTCTTCTCAGTATGGATGATGTTTAGCAATGAATTGGCCTCTCCCTTGGGGAACACGGCTCGTGTTGAGACACAACACAGTCCATTTTCTAACTATCATTCATGTGTTCATCATCTTCAAGACACAATCCACATTAGAAATGCACATGGTCCGTGTCCTGCACCTAGGTGGTAATTTTGGGGCACAGTCCTTGCTTTGTTATTTATCCCTGATTCACATTTGAATCGGTCTAACAATGCTGTCCACGTTGAGATGACATGACTGTTTTGAAAATTAGAGTTTGCATGTGACACCATCGTTGATCCATCGAACACGGTCCGCGTCAAGAGGCAACATGGCCCATGTTTTCCCTACTCCGTTGTCATCCCGAAAAACACGACTCCCATTCTGGGACGTGGCTACATCCATACTAGCAAACATGGATCGTGTATGTCATAACATGGCCCCTGTTTGGCCTTAATGCTGACGTTGATCTCATTGCCATCCCATGAATAAAGTAGATTATTAACTAATGAATAACTACATTAATTATATTATCATGCAGAACCCAAAATCATAATTATGTTTCATGTAAATTTAAAATACCATCTTATACATATGATAAATCTTATATTTGATCCTCCTAGTTATATACCTGATTATCATTAACTTATCCTCTTCTTTCCTATTCTTGTTTCGTTCTCCTCGTTTCTCCCTAATGGTATGTCCTTCGCTTCTTCCTCGGGTTGTTGTTGATGCTTGTCCTCTCCTCTTGATGTAATCGCCAATCATGAACATGAGAAACAATATCAAGAAGGGAGGACAACATGATCTTACCTCAAACACCAAGGAGAGAGAAAGATATTAGGAGAGAGGGAGGGAGAGGGAGAAAATCCTTCGTGATGGTTGGCGAGGAGCAATTAATGGCCTTAGGAGAAATAACCCCTGGCCAAGGTTTATATATATATGGGTTTGTAGGGTTTTGAGTAGTTCTAAACTAATTCAAATTTGAAGTCATAGTTATAATATGCCATAACTTCGCCATGTGAGGTGCAAAATAGTCGTGTCTCACTTGGACACGGTGCATTTTCATTTGTTCATCTATCTTGTCATATCCGAAGTGCAACACGGCCCATGTCCAACTTGAACACAGTCCATGTTGACCTTTTCTTTCTTGATTTCCAACTTGATTCAAAAGCTAGGTGCAACACAACCCGCATCTAGTTTGGACATGGTCCATATTAGACCTTTCAATTAACATTATTAATTATTTAAAATCGTTGGGTGTTATATTATAACCTCCTTAAAAACAAATTCATCCTTGAATTCACTCATACTATATATCCTTCCATTGTTTGTTTTAAAGCTTTTCAAGGGAATATTTCTACCTAAGAATAAAGTCTATTTTCAAACTGCATAATCCTAAAGGTAGGGTTCAATAGGAGTATAGTGTTGTCATTGTTATATTCAGTTTAGCCCTCATGTTGGATACTCTACCTGATACGAGTCTAGGTGGCCCTCTTGCTCATCGAAGATCTTGATCATCTTTCTTTCGACTTGGACAATCTCTAACGAAGTTAATGTATTTTCCACATTTAAGACATGCACTAGTCTTGCAACGACATTCCCTGGAATGACCTCTCACAACATGGACAATGTCCTTTGCCTGATGTTGTGATTGTTGTGGTTTTGCATCTCGAGGTTCATAGTGTTGAATCTAGGATCCCGAGATTGTTTTGGTGATCACAAATTTGTGAGGGAACTTAGTCTGGACTAATGAGCTTGTTGAACTAATTTCTGAAAGACAGGTTTTCGAGTTTAGAGCATGATAGGTCGACCAAAGTAATAGAACGGACGACCTATGCACATAGAAGACATATCAGAAGAACCCTATGTGTGCAGTGATCGTACAAAGCATATGGAGTGGTCGACCAATGTTGAAGGCAAAGATCAAAGAAGTGAAGTCAAAGATTGAACGTCAACCGAAGATATTGAGAGGGCGACCGAGGACAAAGGCTGAACAGGAGAGGTCGCCCGATGAAGAACAATGGGCGACTGATGGTTTCACACTTATAGAAAAAGAAGATGAAGAACGGGCGGTCCAAGGAGAAGTGGACGCCCTGTAAGGAGACAGCCGAAGAGGTGCTTTGGCTAAAGTAAGGAGAGGTCGTCCGATGTTGAAGAAAGGACGACTGAAGAACTGAGGATGAAGGCAATGGACGTCCAAAGGTCTCAGGGTGAAGTCAGTGGACGACCGGGAGATTGTCAAGGCTGGAGTGGACGTCTGAAGGCTCATGTGTTGAAGCAGCGGACGACCAAAGTTGATGACAAGATGTAGATCAGTCGACCGAAGATGGAGTGCGGATGACCGATAGATTTCAGATGAAGACAAAAGGCGTCCGGAGTACTTTAATGAGAAGACAAGTAGACGTCTAGTAGTTTGTCAGATCTGAGATGAGATGAGGATCGGACGACCGCAGGATGAGCGGACGACCGATGAGGTGTCAAAGGTCGTCCGAGGGCTGAAGAGACAAAGCAGCGGTCGACCAGGTTATCTAACAGGAGAAGAGTGGACGTCCAAGGAATCTGATGAGTTGTCAGAGGACGTTCGAAGAATGTCAGAAGGAGGAAAGCACGTCCGAAGATTTCAGTGGAAATGAGCGGGTGTCTGAAGTTTGTCAAAGGAAGCTTTGGCGGACGTCCGAGGATCTCAGTGCGAAGTGAGCGAACGGCCAAAACACTGACAGAAGAGGGAGCGGACATCCGGGGATCTTAGTGTAAAATGAGTGGACACCCGAAGTACCCACAAGGAGGAGCAGTGGACACCCGAAGGATTCAGGGAGAATCAGTGGACGACCACAGATGTGCCAGAAGTTATGGCACAAGCCAAGATCGGGCGATAGCAGGAGCAACGAGCGACCGAAGGTACTTGACATGTGTCTTCCACTCCAGAAGTGGACGTCCGGGTGATTGGGCGTAATTAGTGGGCGACCAGAGATGTTGAAGATGGAGGTACAAGGTCAAGATCGGTCGGCCAAAGGTTTTGGTGGACGATCGAAGGAGCTTGACAATTGGCTTCACTCGAGAGTGGACGTCCGAAGAGATGGGGGTGCAAGCAACGGACGCGTGACCTGAGTTTGCCCGGGAAGAGTCATATTCTCGAGTTAAAGAGAAGGACTTGGGTTCCGGCTTTGATTGATTTGTTTACAATTCACTTTCATTCCAAGCCTTTTACCTCTCTTTTAAATCCTAGAATTCTCATAAGCTTGTAATTGTAACTCTTATTGGGCAAATAGGTATGTAAATGGATTCCTACATTGACATTTTTGTCAATGTATATATATAGATGAGTTCCTACTGTAGGGACACGAATTCAGAAGCACTTGTAGGTTCTGATTATCTCTGGTTGCTACCATGTCTAAGTTCAGCAGCTTAATGACCTAATATGTTTTATATTCCATTTCAACTGACAAATGGCATGACTTCTCATATACAAGCTAGTAGGGTGTGATCCCGAAAGGTGTCTTATAGGCTGTTCTGCATGTGCACAAGGCTTCATCCAATATTGATAACCATTCCTTCTAGGACTTTGAAACCTCCAATATTTTATTGATTTGTTTGTTTGAGACTTCCACTTGTCCGCTCGTCCAGGGATGATAAGTTGTAGGAACTAGATGATTAATACTATATTTCTTAAGCATGTCCTCAAACCGTCTCTCCCACGAAGTGTTTCCCTCCATCACTAATGATTGTCCTAGGTATTTCAAATCATGGAAATATGATCTTGCCAAAGAGCTTTTGGACTGAGGTTGAATCATAGTTAATTATAGGGATTGCTTCTATACATTTTGACATGTAATCAATAGTCAATAGTATGTATTTAAATCTACAAGATGTTGGGAATGATCCCATAGTCGATTCCTCAAACATCAAAACTTTTAACTTCCTAAATTTCGCTTTGTGGCATTTCATTCCTTCTGAAAATGTTTTCTATTCTCTGATAGTTGCCATAGCTTCTTACATAAGTGTTCACATCCCTGAACATAGTAGGCCAGTAATAGCTAGCTTGCAATATCTTGGTGGTTGTTCTTCATATTCCTTCATGACCTCCATATGTTGAGTTGTCATATTCCTCTACAACCCTATAAGCTTTCGTTTCTGGTAGACATCTCCTAAATTTTCCATCAGAGTGCATTTTAAGTAGCATCGGGTAATCCCAATAATAATGTTTCATTTCACTGAATAGCTTCTTCATTTCATATCGAGATATCTCCGGTGGAAGGTATCTAGCTGCTAGGATTTTTAATATATCGATGTACCATGATGAATTGTATTGACGATGGCGAAAAGGAAATCATTGGGAAAGTCTTCATTGATAGGTAGAGAGTGGTCTTCCAGCATCTTTGGTAGTCTTGACGAATGGTCGGCTACTAAATTTGCAGATCCCTTCTTGTCCTGAATCTCTAGATCGAACTACTGAAGTAATAAAACCCATCTTATTAGTCGACGCTTAAAATCTTTCTTTTGCATCAGGTGCTTCACAACCATGTGGTTAGTGTACACTATCACGTTAGATCCTACCAAGTAGGGCTTGAACTTGTCGATTGCATACATGATAGCTATCATTTCTTTCTCTATGGTGGTGTAATTTTGTTAAGTTGGGTCAGATTCTGCCAACATAGTAAATCACAATGTTGCACTTATCTCTTTTCTATCCTAGCACAACTCTGAATGCATGGTAACTAGCATCACACATTATCTCGAAAGGAAGATTTTCAATCGGGTGCTTGCAGGATGGGAGCAGATATTAGTGCAGCTTTTATCTTAGTAAAGCATCCATACGATGGTTGTCAAAAATGAACTCAGCTTCCTTGTGAAGAAGATCGGTCATAGGTTCGGCAATTTTTGAAAAATCTATTATAAATCTTTGATAAAAACTGCGTGACCAAAGAAGGTTCTAGCTCCTTTCACATTTACAGGCGGTGGTAGTTTTTCAATTACCTTTACTTTGGCTTTGTCGACTTCAATTCCTTTGCTTGAGACGATATGTCCTAGAACCATTCCTTGAGTCACCATAAAATGACATTTTCCCAATTCAGCACTAAGTAACTTCTTCACACCTTTGCAGGACTCGCTTCAAGTTGTGCAAATAGTCTTCAAAGGATGATCCATACACAAAGAAGTCGTCCACAAAAACTTCCATTATGTTTTCAATAAATTCTGAAAATGGACATAATACATCTCTGAAAAGTCGTTGGTGCATTACACAAGCGAAGGGCATGCATCTATAAGTGAATGTCACGCATGAGCAGGTAAAGATTGTCTTTTCTTTGATCTACAAGGTAGATTAGTATTTGTAAAAATTCTGAATATCCATCCAAATAACAAAAATACTTGTGCTTGGCTAATCGTTTCAGCATGTTGTCGAAGAATGGTAATGGAAGTGATCTTTTCTTGTCAACTTATTTAACTTTCTATAGGCGATGCACATCCTTCATCCTATAGTGACTCGACTACGTATCAATTCTCTTTTCTCGTTCTCAATAACAGTAATTCCTCCCTTCTTTGGAACTACTTCGATTGGACTGACCCACTTACTATCGGAGATTGGATATATCAATCCGGCATTGAGAAAATTTAACACTTCTCTTTTAATTACCTCCTTGAGGTTCGGGTTGAGTCTCCTCTCTCCTTCTATAGATGGCTTGTAAGTTTCCTCAAGGGGAATTTCGTGCATACAGAGTGATGAACTGATGTCTTTGATATTATCAATTGAATACCCGATAGCCTTCTTATGAGCCCTTACTAGTTCTAGCAGTTGGTGAGTTGGTCTTTGGAGAGAGTTGAGCTGACAATGATGGGGTAAATAGAGTCTGATCCGAGGAATTCATATTTCAATGTAGCTAGGAGGGGTTTCAACTCAATTTGAGAAGTGGGTTGATTGTCGGCTGCTTCAGTTGATGTAACTGGTCCTCTGTCTGATTGAACCTTCAGGGTTGTGACAACTAATTTCGATGAGTGTGACTGATAATTAATTTTACAGCCCAAATCTTTTTGTTCCACTTCCTTTAGTAATTGTTGATATACTAAAGCTGACGGTTGATGCTCCTCACAATATTTCAGGATTTGGTAAGATTCTTATACATGTGTCGCAGTTGAAACTTCTTGTACAACTTCTTCGATAAAGTCATAATCCTCACAAATAACTTCTCTAGCTGGCCTTTTCATGGTTTGGGAAAGATTAAACTCTATTCTATCTTCACCAATTTGGAATGATAACTTGCTATACTTCACGTCAATGACAGCACTAACAGTTGCACTTTCAAGTATTAGAGGGGTATTAGAGTCTTCCACCATATCTAAAACAACAAAGTCAACAGGAGTGATCTTTCCAACTCTGATTGGAACATCTTCAAGAATGCCTCTTCAATATTTAATTGATTTATCTGCTAATTGTAGGATCATGTAGGTCAGCTTCGATTCTCCTGCATTAAGCTTGTTTCACATGGAAGAAGGTATGACACTCACACTAGCTCCTAAATCACATAATATCCTTACTTGAAAATGGCCAATCTCGCATGGAATGGAAAAACTGCAAGGATCATTTAATTTGGATGATAATTTATTTAGAATTACTTCATTGACATTCTCAGTTAAGGCCCCTATCTCCTTGATATTAATTCTTATCTTCTTTGATAGAATATCATTCAAAAATTTAGCATAAAATAGCATATGTTGAAGAGCTTCTACAAAAGGTATGTTGATTTGGAGTTTCTTCAATACTTCAAAAAATTTACTGAATTGTTGTTCTTCATGGGCTTCTAACATCATTTGGGGGAAGGGTAGAATTTTATACAAAGGATGTTGGTAGCTAGTTTCCTTTTTAACTTGAACTAGTCTTGAACTTCGCAAACTTGGACTTTCAGGTAGATTGGTTGTTTGTTGATCCTCAAATTGATCTAATCCAGGAGTGATCAATTTGGTTGATTCTCTTCTTGATATATTTTTCCCACTTCTAAGGGTCACATCTTGAACTTGCCTTTTGGATTTGGTTTTGGCTATCTCAGTAGGGTGTGTGGTCTTGTTGCTGCAAAATTGGCTTCAAGTGTTATCTGATGTTCCAGCAATTTGTTTTGTGTGGCTAGTTACTCAACTTTGGTGCTCATTTGTTCTTGTTGTCTCATCAGCTCTTGTATCATTTCTTCCAACTTGGGCTTAGGAAGTTCTAGATGTGGTCCAAGCAGCACCAATGGAGGTTCTTGTTGAATCTAGGATCCCGAGTGTGTTTCGATGATCACAAATTTGTAAGTGAACTTAGTCTGTACTAATGAACTTGTTGAGCTGAATTCTAATAGGTTGATTCAAGTTCAGGAGATGTTAGATCGACCAAAGCTAAAAGACTGGACGACATATGCACAGGAAAGACATATCAGAAGAAACATATGTGTGCAGTGGTCGTCTTAAGAACATAAAGTGGTCGACAGATGTTGAAGGAAGAATACATGTGAAGAGGAGCTGAAGCATGAGTGAATATATGAAGAGGGATCAGGGAATGACAGGTCGACCAAAGCTGAAGGAATGGGCGACCTGTGCACATGTAACATATATCAGAAGAACTACATGTGTGCAGTAGGCATCCCAAGCATATGAAGCAGTCGATCAGTATTAAAGGGAGAATACATGCAAA
>LTAE01007739.1:0-14215 GCA_001647135.1 Pontederia paniculata | reverse complement strand
TATATATATATATATATATATAGAGAGAGAGAGAGAGAGAGAGAGAGAGAGAGAGATAAATAGATAGATAGATAGTAAGTCAACAACATGATTAGAAGGGGAAATAACTATCATTAGAAACAAAAAGATAACAACAGGAGCTTTAATTCTCACATCAACTTACACGTTTAATTATTTTCTTTTCTTCACGCCGTAGTTCAAATTTATTCCTAAATAAATCATATGCTCATTGACAATTTAAATAAGGAAAACATATGATAGATAGGTAACAGGGACTTCGCACATATTATCTATTTGAAACATATCACTCAAATTCTTAAAATATAAAAATTATATCGAAACTTTATAAATTTTCTGAACGCATACCCTCAAATTAATTATTAAAATATAGATCTACCCTAATTGAAATAAACACAATAATCTAATTTTCAACATAAATCATGGAATACAATATGTATCATTTTTGTGTAATTTCCATAAATATCATACGATTTCTTCGTACTCCCTATAATGATGAATCATATATTTAATCCTCCTAATTACATATCTATTTATGTTTGGAATTTCTCCTCGTTTGTTTCTTGTATTCTAGTTGTCCTCGCTCTCGTCCTTTTGCGATCCGCGTGTCGTTCTCCTTCACGTGTTCCTTTGCATCTTTGGGTGAGAAGAAAGAGAAGAGGGAGAGACTTTGCTTGACGGCTAAGATTTCTTTATGAGAGGGGTTTTCTATCTAGTTGTTTATTTATAGGAGTTCTCCAGAATTTTATAAATTTTTAAATAGCTAGGGCTCTATTATTAAATATGAAAAATCTAAATTAAATTAATTGGGATGATTTTTAATTAATTAAAAATCTCGGTCGTTACACTACTAGTAAACACGCGGTAAGAAGAAAATGTCGAAATGCCTCACCTTTTGGAAATCGATGGGGGCGACGCTCGTGAGGTAGAAGTTGCGGCACCCGATGATGAGGGACAGCAGCACGAGAGCGACGGCAGCCCACCGGAGGGGAGAGAGAACGAGAGGGGAGATCGACGACGAGGGGAGATAGCGACAAAGCTTGTGGAGAAGGGAGAGAGAACGAGAGGGGAGATCGACGACGAGGGGAGGCAATGATAGAGCTTGTGGAGAGGAAAGACGACCTTCCCCGCAACTTGCGTGTGGCGGTGGCGAGAGATCGAGAGATAGGGGAGAGAGAACGGGAGGGGGAGGGATCGAAAAATGGGAGGGGATGATCGAATGGAGAGGAAAAAAAAATATTTGGAGGTTTAGGTTGCTTTGAACCGGTCATTAAATCGTTTCGAAAAAAAATCGAACTGATGTTAATATGGTTCAAAAGCATTTGAACCGCGCTTTCATCTGAACCCTTCATTTTAAATCAGACGGTGATCCATACATGTGGAGCAAAATCTGCTCCACACATTCCTTTTTTTTTTTAAGTTGAACTCACTTAAATTTGGATAACCAAATCAGCATCAAACTTCTGCTTTCTTTCTTCTTTTTTTTTATCTCTGTGACGGATATTTAAGACTACTAGATCGGTATAAAACTTTTACAATCTCCCTTCTAATATATGACTACTAACTTATTTATCTTAATAGATTGCTTTCCAACTAAACTAAACCTTTTCTTTCGATAATAACTGAACAAACTTTGATTACTCTCTCTCTCTCTCTCTCTCTCTCTCTCTCTCTCTCTCTCTCTCTCTCTCTCTCTCAAAATCAAGCTCTGTGGCTACATTACACTACTACTACGACGACTATTGATTGATGGAAACAAGACGAAAGGTCAATCCCTTCTTTCCAGCAGGACATCACACTTTGCAGGCCTTTCTTTCAATCTAAACAGATAATATTCCCCTGTGCAGGAATTAGTCTTTTTTTCCTCTCGTCCTCCTCTTCCTCAGTGGAACACTGGAACTCATCTGTTGCTTGTTTGCCATAACATTTTGCAGTGATCATGTCATGTTGACTCATCACCGATCATGCGAAGAACCGAAAGAAACTTCACTTTTACAAGGGCTAATCCTTCAAACCAATAGTTAGTGGTCTCAAGGAGTGACCTCACAAAAAGCAAAAAAAGAAGATAAAGGAATACATAATATGCAATATGCCTTTCTATTTGTTTTGCCAAATTCAACATGTGATGATTACCTTGGTTTGCACACTAAGCCATAACCATGTATGGTGGCACACATCTTTACATGTTACAAGCAGTGTTGTCAGAACCGGACCGGATCGGCCGATTCGTTCGACCGTCGACCGGGGCCTAGTCCGGTCCAGGTTCGATGCAAAAACCGGGTAAGATGTTGGACCGGTCAAAACCGGTCAAGAACCGAAAAAATAGTGGTTGGACCGCTTGAACCGGCCATTTTCAATGAATCGGNTATAGTTAAAAGCCTTTTAAATCAATTTTTATTTCTTTTTCGTTTTCTTTTTAAATATAAAAGAATTCTTTACTTGATATTTATATTTTAATAAATAATTATTTAAGATATATATTTATTAATAATTTTTGTATCAAATAAAATGTTATTTAATCATAACTTTTGAAAACAAATTTAATTTTTGTTCATATTTAATCATTTATTTATGATTCTTTTATCTAAATAATAAATTATATTTTAATTTAATATTTTTTAATAGTATCCGGTTCGACCATCCGATTTAATTGGTTCAACCGGTTAAACCTAACCCGAAGACTCTCTCGAATCAACGTCCGGTTCGGTTCTGACAAACATTGGTTACAAGGGATAATAAATCGCCTATGAGCAATTTCTTAAATGCAAAGGTACAAACTTTGCATTGCTCATTTCCACCTGTAAACAGTGTACTGAACTCAATATATAATTATTAACTAATAATCATACAATTAAGAACACTAAAAACCGTGTCATTTTTTTAGCATTAGAATTTTAAAATGTTTTAATTGACGAGTCCTACCATTTATACATATAAAAGTTTGATGCCCACTGGGTACCTAATTGAGAAGATACATGTACACAAGTGCCACCTTTTGGTATCTGTGTCCTGCCAAAAGTTAACACCACGCAACACGTCCAAGTCCCCACGACTTGATGCGTAAAACTCATCACCCCATATCACGCAACCAAACCAGCTGTTCTGATCTGTGGATACAGAGAACAGAGCAGAAGAGAGAGGAGGAGGAGAGAGGGAGGTTGAGAAGTGATCGATGGGGAACTGCCAAGCGGCGGAGGCGGCCACGGTGGTGATCCAGCACCCGGAGGGGAAGGTGGAGAGGGCGTACTGGTCGCTCAGCGCCAGCCAAGTCATGGCCGCCAACCCGGGTCACTACGTCGCCGCCGTCATCGTCACCTCCTCCTCTGCCAGCAGCTACAACAACCATAGCAACGCTGTTAATGGTGACAGGAGCAGCGGCAGGAAGGGAGCGAGTCATCCGGTGAAGCACCTGAAGCTTCTCCGGCCGGACGACACCCTGCACATCGGCCATGTCTACCGTCTCGTCAGCTTCGAACGTATGCATGCTCTTAATATTTCATCTCTCATATCTCTCTCTCTCTCTCTCTCTCTCTCTCTCTCTCTCTCTCTCTTATTGATTGATTATAGATCAGCTTTTCAAGCTTTTAAATGATTTGGCGTGCAGAGGTGCTGAGGGAGTTCGCATCAAAGAAGCACGTCAAGCTGAGCCGACTGCTGGCCAAGCAGGCAGATCAGAAACCAACCAGGCCGCGAAGGAGAACAAGCAGCGGCGGGGGCGTCGGCTGCTCCACCTATGGCGGCGGTCGCATCGCTACCACATCGCCCGTCTCCGAGGTACGTGAAACGCCATTTTTTTTCCAAAACTAATCTACTGAATAATCATTACGACGAGGGAGCAACAGAAGCAATCCGATAGCAACCACATAATTAAAACTTTGACGAGTCGCTGTCGCGTCCAATATTCCCACTGTGTCCTGAGATATCTCTGTCCAGAAGTCATCAGATACACGAACCATAAAAGAAACCAGAGAACAATAAAAAGTCCCCATCATCTTTTTGCTTACAGGTTTCAGACCTCCACATTAATAAACAACTCGCCAATCTGTTACCATATTTATATAGCTAGTCACAGCATGCATGTTTATGTTGAAGGTTTAGAGCTGACAAAAGCATCAAAGTAGCAGTAGAAACACGATCATCATGTATTAGATTATAATTTTGTTTTCGACTCAGGAAAAGCCAAAGCAGCAGCAGCAGGAGGAGGAGGAGCAAAAAGGAGTGGAGGAGGAGGAAGCATCAAAGCGAGTGGAGGCAGAGTTGGAGGAGGCAATGCAGCGCCTGATGGCAGTAGGTGGCAGCAGCGGCAGAAGCAGCAGCAGCAGGGCACCATATCGCAATCAAGCCCAGTGGAGACCAGCCTTGCAGAGCATTGCAGAAGCTGGGACTACCACCACTTGAATAAAGTTTACATAGCTAGTATCATGCACAAACTTTTCTTAATTACTTGTCCCTCCAGCTTATTTGTACTTATATATGTACTAGCTTATTTTGTAATGGGATCATCAAATTATAACTAAAGCATTCCAACTACTCTACCTTTCTTAAGAACCAAATCAAGGAGATCAAACTTCTGGTGGTCATACAACTTTTTTTCCATTTTTTTTATGGACGCTCTCAAGCAGCACTTATAATAAATATGTACGTTGGGTGTTGTTTATTATGGATGACAGAGGTATGTGTTAGTTAATCAAATAATAGATATGGAGATTGGAGCAACACTGACTGACTTCATCATTATTAGGTGAACAAATGGGTTGAGTGATTAATTAGAACATTTAGTAGTCTTCTAATGGTGCATGCAAGGAGAGGATGGGATTGAGGGTGAGGATTCCAATGTGTTGCTGCTGCTGGACGTGTGATTTGATGCCTCGATTTCGACCCCCCTTCTCAATCCCACTACGAGAGGGCTCATCTTTTGGTGCAGGGCTTTCTGTGTAGGAAAGGACGAGGACATGGAGATGGGGGTCAATGCCTTGTGAAGTTGTGATGATGCTCCTGTGAGTTCCATGCATTTCCTTCCTTTTACAGTGCAGATGAGATGAGATGAGATGAGATGAGATGGACCCGACCGACGCGTGAACAATCGCCAAATGGAGTAGCAGGGCCTATGTTGTAGGGGAACATATTAATTATGTGCATAGATCAAACATATTAATTATGCATGGTGCCCTCTGATCACTTTCCTATAAATGGTCGACACACAGGTCACCTCAAGTTTACAAGAAAAGGATAAGTTTATTAATGGGATTAGAATGAGATTTCTTTGGAACAAAAATGCATTGTCAATCTAGCAAATTGAAGATATCTTTCTCTCAGGTCTATTTGCCTCCATTGTTTTGTATTTAATTAAGGAGAGAACATGCAAGAGTGTTTTGCATCGAAAACATTTTGTTTATGCATTTCAGCATTATCTGGTTCTTACATTTATCAACAAATAATTGACTGAAATGATACGAAAGAAGGAACTTGTAGTATTTAACTTTCCACAATCTCATCGTTCTATAAAAATCAATGTACGCTGGAAAAGAAAAATAATTGTTCTATGTCAATTCTAGGCACAAGCTTATAATAAGGACGCAACCCAAACACAACCCAAGCCTATAAGAAGGATTCAAACTGTGGATTTCCAATCCAAAGGTTTTAATCGGGCCATCATCTTGCTTGAGTTATTAGTCCTACATAAATTAAGCCTCCGGACCGGAACAAAAAAGTTGGGATGAAGAGGCCAACACCACAAAAGGCATGTAAATTTAAAAATATCCGAGATTATTGCACAATAAAATAAAAGTTAAAAAATAATATAATAAATCATAAAAGTCTCACCATTTATCATTGTATATATTTAATTAATAAACTAATGTCATATCAAAATAGATTAATAAACCAATGTCATATTAAAATATACAATTTTAGTTTTTTTAGGAACAAAATTTTTTTTAAGGACAATTCCACAACTAACACAATATAAATGATAAAAACATATTAAAAAATATAAAGAATTTATCCTTATTCACCTTCAGCTTTCCTTTTTCTTTACATGTTTACCATTCAACTATTTTATATTACAGCATATATTGTGAATTTATAAACAAATACAATTTAGTCATGGTTAAATGAAAGATGCCAAAGAGAGAGGGGGGAGAGATTAGCTTCATGAGGAATATAGATTTAACTAAATAATTTGATACTAATAAATGAGTCAAAATTATTATCATATAAATACTGATATTCTTTTATAAATATATATAATATATATCTATCATAGTTAATTAAATTTAAAAAATAAGGGGCCCACTTATTACCATGTATATTGATATTTCTATAAATATACATGTACATTATATTCACCTCGTATGGCTCCTCTCCTCTTATGCTCATGATGTGTCTTTGGTGAGGCAAACACAAATAAAAAGAAAATACAAAGCTAATATATAAAAACCAATTACCAAAAGCATGAGCAGTATCTCATACTAGGAAAAAAAAAACCTTAATAATCAGATTAAATTGGAGTTCTAGTAATAAGAAAAGTTAAAACACCTGAGACAGATTAGAAAGGTCATCAAATGGTTCTCTTCAAGATAAATCCATAGCATGCAATACAGATGGGCAAAAGCAGATGCCCATATAAGAATACAATAATGATAGTACAAAAATGTAAGGAATTAAAACGCGCACAAGTCACGGTAACATCCATTAGTCTTTGAGTGGTCCTAACACCTCACAATGCTATGCCTTATAATTTGATGAACTTTTTAGGACAATTTCATTATGTGAGTATTAAGAGGATTATTAGACACATTTGAAAGCTGCTTTTTCAAGTGTCAGTAGCGGCCTTTGAAAGCTGTCCAATTCCATTTTTAGGAGAATGTAGATTTATAATAAAATAAAATATAATAAAAGGTTTATTGCCCATAAAGCAGCTTGAAGGCGCAAGATTTGTAAGTGCGCATTAATTCCCTACTAATGACCAATTCAACTATCAAACGACGCTTAAGACACAGGACAATTAATGCAGTCGAGTTTTCTGTGAAATCTGTGATCTCAAATCGTCTAATATATATTTGATAACAGCAATAAATGTTAGTGTATAGTGAGTACTGCAGTGCCCCTCCTCCCCCACCGTCTCTTCCACCAAAATCCTGTTCCCAATCGCACCTTAAAAAAACCCCGATGACAGGAAGCAGGTTAACTAAAATTACCTTTATGCCCCCGCCGGAACATGCTCGGAAGGTTTGGCCTTCCTCACCCACACCAGACTGCTGCCATCACGACCGTAGCGCCGGCTTCTTCCCCCATGATTCCGTTCCCCATCCATCCGCCTTCCGCTGTCCGTCCTCTTCCGGGTCTCTGCGCCGGCGGCACCACAGTCCACCCCCGTCTCGGCCACTCGCCGCCTAATCTCTGCACCCCCGCGGTTCGTGACCTCTCTGTGCTTCTCCTCCGGAAGGTTCTTTTTGGGTACGATTGGAATGGTCAGCGGGGGGGCGGCGGCGATCTGCTCCGATCCAGTAACAGTATTAGTTTCCTTCTCTGCGACAGGTTTCCCCTTCTTTTTCTTTTTCTTGTTATACTTCTTCTTATGCCCTCGTCGTTCAAGGGGTTTGCCGTCTGTGTTCTCATCACCTGCAGCCGCTTCGACGGTTTGGCTCCGAACTGGATTGCGGGGTTTCTCCGCTTGGGGATTCGGGGATGGCCGACGCTCGGGGACCGCCGGGGGCAGCTGGCGACGCCTCGCCGGGTTACTTGTAACCTCCGCCGCCTCGGGTGGCCGTTGCTTCGGGGCTTTCTTCTCTCGGGCTTCCTTGAGCTCGCAAAGGCGGCGCTCCTCCTCCTCTTGCTTCTCCTTGAGGCGTAGCTCCTGGAGTTGCTTCAGCGTGACATAGTTGGGCGGGAGGGAAGTCTTCGGCGTCGACGTCGCCGCCGATGGCGGAGGCGTCGACATCTCCACTGGAGTGACGAGTGGGCGGTTAAGCTTTTGGGACGGTATGCGTCGGTCTAGTTGGTGTGCACCGTAGGAGGAAATATGGTGGTGCCATTTATTCAGTTGTTTATTTATTTATTTAGTTACTTATGTGGAAAATAGTTGTTGATAGAAGTGAAAAATGATTCGGAAAGTAGTTTAATAAGATGTAAAGATATTATTCTATAAAATAATATTTATATTTAAAAATCTTATCAATTTGAGTATTTCTATATTTTTATATTTATAAGTATTCAAAAGGTACTTTGTCTATAAATTAGCATCATGTATTATATTATCTAATATAAAAGATTATATACGCTAAAATCAATAAAAAATAGATCTTAATATTAATATATTTAATATGACTTTGATTACGTAATTTTCATAAAGAATCAATGAATTTTAAATTGAGAAAGTGCATTTTTCCCACAATCTAAAAAATAGTAAAAATATTTATACCTTGTCCAATTAATTGTTTAGATTTCTATTTTTTTTATTTAAACGCCTAGTTGCTAAAGTTCTTTTAATGAGATATTCCTAATGAAAAATTGGATTATATTGCAGCATTGCAATAAATTCTTAGAAATTTTCTTTTTTAAAAAAAAGTGGAGTACAATAGTAAAAACACAGAACTTTTCCACCAACCATGATGTCTTCTAAGACATCTGGAGCTATTTCCTAAAAGCCAAAGAAACAAAACTTCTAACTAGAACAGTGTCATATGGAATAAAGGGGTCTACTTAGCACTTTTAACTATTTAATAGAGATTCAGACCGTGAGATTTGATCTGATAATCCAAGATCAAATTTAAAAATCTAAAATATATTTTAAAAATTTGATTTTGAACCGTCAGAAATAAATCTGATGATTTGAATCATCGCTAAGTAGTTTACTTAGCAAAAGTGCTAAGTAGACTCCCCAATCTCGTGTCATATGCACTGATGCTCCATTATAACTACGTTGCTATTCAAATGCAAATTAGTCACAAGAAATTAGACAAATATGATGCTGGTAGACAAATGACACAAGGAAGTGTAGTACATGGTTGCCCCACTGCAGAGTTTAAAATAGCTGCAAAAGAAAAGATGTGCAATGCATGTAGATTAGGCACAGTACCAACATTTAAAGAGCAAAACCATGAAATCTGCGTGCAGACTGTGCTTCTAACTTCAAGCACTGCCTTCCTTTTTTATCCCAAAGAGAGGAGCATTGCCTTCATTATAACCAGGATTTATTATCAAAGCCCCCTGCGTGGTAAGGAGGCAATCAGCGCCAAAATTATAAACACGATTTAGAAGAAACTATCAGAATGCTAATGGAGACCTAGTAGATTCAGAAGAAAAAAGAACGAAAAATCAAAGAGTACCAAAGTTTTTGTTAGTAAAGATTAGTTTTGTACTTAGTTGTGGCAGCTAAAATGGATTCAATTTAAGACATAACAAAGACAATTGGCAAAGAACTTTCTGAAGCTTGAACAAAATCAAGCTTTTCAAGCATTGCAAACCTGCCTTGTCAATTAATTCGGGATATATCGTCTGTCATGAGCTTTGTTGATTGGGACACATTAAAACAACTACCATAGTGAGATGCATAGATGACAGAAAATAAAGGACAAGAAGCTGAATAGGTCTCTTTTTTTATGAGAACTTGCGGGTCTCAAGGTCATGAGTTTATGACAACTGGATGGTATGCTTCTACTCGGGCAGGTGGATCCTGTTCAGTGACATGTAGTCATGTAGACTCGTATTTGTTTAAATTTCAGCTATTATCTTGACCCACATAGAAGTTCCAGTCATTATTCACCCAAAGGACCTTATTGTCATTAACCTTAAAGCTAACTCTAACTGTTCAAACTATGACCATTTACTAACAACTCTGATCTAGCTAGGTAACTTGTTTGACGTATTGAGAGGAAGATAAACTTCAATAGAAAGTATGAAACGATGATATACAATAAGCATGATCTTAAGCCAAGAACCTACATGGGCAATCACCATGAGAAGTAGCCAAAAAGTAGACAAAGAAAATGGTAATAATATCTGACTAAGGGCATGACATGGGAATGCTTATTGAACTAAGTCAAAGTGGTTTCATTATGGATCATTCTTGACTGTCGATGATATAATAATGTGGAAAGAAAAAAAAGGTCATGGTCGCATCCAATTACAAGAGAACAAACACCTACAGATCAAAATTGCTACAAAAAATTGAAGTGTGAAGAGCAGAACCAATGTGTCTAATGCTGCAATGCAGATAATATAAGATATTATGAGAAGTTGAAAAAGGAAAAGGGAGAAAAAAATACTAAATTATGTTCAAAACCAAAGATACACGAAAAACTTAAACAGAATAAATAAGCAACCAAAGAAATTGTTTTGTTCTAAGAAAGTGAAACACATATGACGAGTGTCATTTCATTATGGATCTTTCTTGACTATTGACAATATAATAACAACAAAAGGTCATGGTCGCATCGAAATACAAGAGAACAAACAACTACAGTTCATTGCATATAAGATGAGATATAGAAGTTGAAAAAGGAAAAGGGACAAAAAATACTACATTATGTTCAAACCAAAGATAAAACATGAAAATCTTAAATGGAATAAACGAAAAAATTATTTTGTTCTTAATAAGTGAAACACATATAACTAATGCTATTATTATAAGAGTACGTTTTCCTCTCATATAGTTATAGTCCATAAGACTTAATACTCTACTCCAACAAAACATCCATAGTTTAAATGTGCATACACTACTAAGGTCTGGTGAGGCGAGTAAAACACTCTAATTCGTCCCAGGTTTTGGTGTGGAGTGATGATTTCTGAATCCCAATTTGAGCTTATATTCTCTTAAAAAAACTTGAGCTCATATTGAACGAGTCTTATTCAATAGGAGCAAGATCCCAATGGATGAATAGATCAACATAATTATAAACACAAAATTATTCGAAAAGCATGACCAATATGAGGTCATTTAACATTTTGACTTTCTATGAGACCCTTTTTCCAGGTGGAAGAATCTATACTCTTCATTATATTTAATAAACCTACACATTTTTATCCTAAAGTCCAGCTTATCCCGAAGCTGACTAAGAACTAATAAGGTACGGTACCTTACATCCTCATTTTTGGAGATGGCCCAATTTCTATCATTCCATAATTCATATGGTGTTGATTCCATGAACAATTATGTTTTGTATGTAACTCCTGGTCATAGCTTCCTCACTTTAGAATCTCTTAGGTAGACCTCAAGTAGGACAAACATATACCTCACTGCATTCATCAATGTCCTATTCTTTCTTTTTGCCACTTCATTTTGTTGTGGCATGTGCAACATTGTAACTTGTCTACGTATGTCTTCAGAAATGTAATAATCCTCAAATTTTCGGGAGATATACTCTCTTCCTCTTTCTTTGTATCATGACTGCTGCATGAGGCGTCTTTTGTTCCTCGGTGGCTCATTCTGAAAGCGTTGGTAGAGCGATGTCTACATAATCTTGTAGCTTGTCATGAACTAGCACATATTTGATTTTATGACTCCAAGTGTTGTAGTTGGAGCCGTTAAAATGATCCAATTTGAGTAATTCAGCGGCAACGAACTTTGACATGTTGATTTCTAAAATTGGGAATGGAATAAGTAAAACATAATTTGATTTGGTTTCAAAAGTTTTGAGGTTTATTTGAAAAATTATTCACAAAAAATATTAATTTTTGAGCATTAAAGAGTTTTGTATCAAACATAATATTTGAATCTTCCTTAAGAATAAAATTTCCAAAATATTGGGTTAAGAAAAATCTAAAATCTTTTTAGGGTCTCAAAATAAACATGTTTTGGAAATAATATTTATAATTTTCTTGGAAATAAAATTTTGGACATAATAGCAGGATTACATAAAAAATTAATATTCGGGAATTTCAATACTGAAATAATCCAAAATATGTTATAATACATTTTAGTTCAGAAAATTTATCATTTGAATAAACATAAATTTTGTTTAAGAGTAATATTTTTTATAATAGTATATTTTCGAAAATTATTTTTGTAGAAATAACAATCAAACAATAAAGTTTAATTCAAAAATGATACAGATATATATTTTAAAATAAATTAGAAATTTGAACTTCTATTTATAATGTTAAAAATAAATTTTAACAGGAATAATAAGGTCTAAAAAATTTTTGGCAATATTGGAAATAGTATTATATATATGTCTTTAGAAAAAATATGAATATAAAAATTGGATAACAATGCAGGTCAAAATAACATCAAATATAAATTTTGAATTTACAAATTTCAAGATAAATTTCTGAGAACAATAAGAGAAACAAGATTTAAAATTTTATTAATTAATCACTTTTAAAGATAATGCCAATAATGATCATAAGATTTCAATAATAATTCATCTTAAAAATAATTGACAATCAACTAGAGAACAGATTTTTCGATGACAAAAAGTAAACAATAATTTATGCTATTAATCCTATAATCGATTTAATGCATAAAAAATGAATAATTTTGTTCACAGATAAGATCTGGTTTAATAGTAAAAATAAATATAAACAAATTGAATTTTATGAAATGAGTCTTATAAAACTAAGAGAATTTATAAATCAGATGAATGGTCAGGATTAAAACAATATAATGTATTTGATCCTACGGTCCAGATTAAAGTGAGAAATATTCAAAGTTTCTATAGATCAATGATCAGCAGTGTCATATAAAAAATTTACAGCTAGGATTATATAGGATTAGAAACAGAAATGTTGATTTCGTTTCCTATGGCTCAAAATTAAAAAAATAATGATTGTGATTAAAACTTGTATGAATCTACGATAATGATTAGCAATATGCAATAACAGATCTACGGTTTGGATTTTATATGGATGTCGAAGGATAAGTTTTAATCACTGAAAAGAATGGACTAATGGGATTAGATGTAACAGTACCGAGTATTGTTAATCTTCTACAATCGCAAAGAATACTCTTCAATGGAGAGCGCGATCAAGGGATTCTTGGTGGCGACGGCGGATGGGTTCGAGCTTCCGGAAGCGTACAATGACTGCATCCGAGAGCCTTTGTGTACTCAACTTTGTGCATTGTGGAGTGGTGTTGCCTCGTCGTTGATGGCAGCCAGTTACCAGGGAGCATTGTGCGGTTGTTCGTCATCGGCGTCGATCGGAGGGGCTAGTCGAAGATTCCAGGAGTCGATGCAGGACTCAGAGTGCAAGAGGACGATCGACTGGACAACAGTGATAAAAAAGGGGGCTCACTAGCATTGTAGCTCTGATACCAGTAGCAAAACTAGAAAATTCCGGCAAGCGGATTAAGGACTTTCAAACGACACCTAATTCCCTTCTTATAGGGTGATACCCACCATCGTAGGTCCTTTAAATGCCGGCCATCACGTGCACTAATCTATCATCCATTGCTCCTCCGCGAGTTGCCATTTTTGCACGTCCAACTGAACGCGTTATTGTCCAACAGCTGGCATAAATCTCGAAGTCAACTTGGACAGGAACGTTGGCGCTGCCATGGGCGATCAGGGGAGCCACTTGTAACGCCCTAAGAGTTTGGCCCGTACATGCGTCGATGCTCGTCGCATGCCTTGGTTAAACGGAGGATGTAGGCAGTGACTAAGAAAGTCACAATGAGGGAAATGGCTAAAGCGGTGAAAACATGTCCGTGGCCCAGGCGTGCGTCGTCGTTTCCATGGGCGCGCCCCATGGAAAGCACCCAAATAATGAAGGACCCCAAAGGACCTTTAGGAGGAGGTCTTGATAGCTATGCTAGCTGAGTCGCACACCCGAGTGATCACCATGCGTTGACGAACCACTAACTAGTCAGAAAAATGGCTAAGTATAAAACTGGTCAGGCGCATGGGCGCGGCCCATGCAGTCGGACGGGCGCGCCCATAAAAATTGGCCCGTTCCGGCAGGCACGCCCAGGCAGTGCAGCAGACACTAGAATTGTGGGGAATTGACCATAGTTGACATTTGGAAGTTGCTGGACAGGTGGAAGAGATTCAGAACTGAAGATATGGTTATTTTGGAGTGAAGGTAGTTACCATAACTACCCATAACTTGTATATATACCCCTGCAGAGTTGGAGCCATAGGGAGCATCTCTTGGTCGAATTCATTGATTTTTGGACAGAATCAAAGGGGATTTCGGGCTGCACAATTTGAGTACTCATTTACCTATCTTCTAACCTCTTCTCTTCAAGTTTCTTGGT
>LTAE01007738.1:4082-18109 GCA_001647135.1 Pontederia paniculata | reverse complement strand
CGCGCAGGGGCGCTCGTCCTCGCCGGATCCGCGCGGATCCGGCAGATCCAAGCCGGATTCGCGTAGATCCGGCGAGAGACTATTCATGCGAAGGGAAAAAAAAAGAAAAAGAGGGAGGTGCGTCGCCGGAGGGGAAAAGTGGAGAAGAAACTCACCGGAAAGTCACCGTCGCCGGATCCGAAGAGGAAGGTCGCCGCCGCCGCCGGTGAAGGAAAAAAAAACGTGAAGGGAGAAAGTTGTGAAGAGAGAGGGAGAAAGATTTGGGGGAGGGAATAAATCTGGAAATTAATTTGGGGGGGGGTCTTAGACCCCCCCAAATGGGGCGGTCAACTTGGACCGCCTCATTTGGGAGGGTTATTTAGACCCTCCCAAATATTTTGACGCAAAAACCAGTTATTGTTGTAGTGTCAAATGCTTCATAAATATGCAGAACATATCTTAAAGCTGATGCTAAATTAATGGAAGATTTAGTAGGCTTATCTTTTAGCGACTTTTAAGATTTATCATTAATTCTATAAAATGATTGAGATGCGTTATGCACGCCTACAAAATATAAAACGTGAGTTTACATTTATAGATATGCAAAGCACATCAATCAAATTTCATAATAGATCTTAATGTTAATAAAAATGATGACTTATAAAATTAATTATTGATTTTTCATCTGAAACGAAGATGTGCAAACCTATTAAACCCTAGAAATATAATGATCAGTTAAAGTGTTAAATGGGAAAAAAGTAACAACAAAATACCAAACCAGACAGCTAGACGAGATAGAGAGAGGCGGCATGGAGATTATTGGGCAAATCTCCTTTGGCAGCAAGAAGACGTAGGGACTCCAAATACAATGCCATTGGACATATGCAAGGCATACAATTAGGGCATGCATGCAAGTGCAGATGGAGGTTAACTTATTCTTTCTGCCAAAGGAGAAATCACCCAGTAATCTGTACTCCACATTATAAGTAGGTAGATCACTAGGTTTCTATCCTCGTCCGAGGTTTGCACTTTGTGATATTGGAGCACCGCATGCATATGTATATATATCATACGTGGTCGAGATAAAATATGCGGATATCCACAATAAATCAACCTCACTTTGTGAGGATGACCAACTCCTCCCGTGAGCTTTGAGTCTTTGATCCTGTCAAAGAATAATAACAATAATTAACAGACAAACTATATATATATATATATATATATATATATATATAATCTGTGTGTGTATTATGTATCAAATTAATTAATATAGTCAACTTATTGTTTTCTCTCCATTTATTTCCAAGTCGTTTTATCATGCATGGTTAAAAGCCTTCACTGTCACAACAAAATATGATTGCGTGCACGTTGGCCTAACAAATACCATATTAACTATGTTAAATTGCACCATTCTCAAGCCCTCGTATATAAGTCGCATGGTTCTCGTTGGATCTATTAGCATTTGGTGGATGCAATTTAAACATGCTTGTTCTATCCTTAAGATCATTTCCACAGTTCTATAATTTATTTGCTCCAGTAAAAAATACAATAGCTTGAAATAGAAAATGAGTTCATATTAAAATCAAATATATATATGTATAACAATAGAAGAAGGAACCTGTTATTAGGATATCCTTTATAGCTCCAGCATGCGAAAAAGAAAGCTTGCACATGAAGTATTAGGCATACTTTTCCTCTAATGAGATGCGGCTTTTCGAAGGCATCCAGGGCCCTTTCCCAGAATCAACTTGTCAACCACAAGCATCTATTCATGCATGCATGCCTTTTACTAGGAAACCAGGAAAATTGATAAATCTTCTCAGGAGATCATATTGGAAGAAAAGCACCAAATCGGAAGATCCAAGAGAATGTTCCACGACCGACTGCGGCATTGCTACAAAGCTAAGGTGATCTTAGCTGCCATGCATAAAGCTGAATGATTCCCCTTGGAGCCCTTTGCCCCATGACTTTATACATATTAGGCACCTTTGTTATGACAGTTTACAGTATACTATTTGTATATGTAATTCTGAAATGCATAGAACAGTTAAAGTTAATTCTTTTCCCAATTATAATGCTTTCAGGTGTCGATCATATATTTTTTTCACATGTTACAATCCGTTCACAGGTAAATCATTTTTTTTTTTGGGTGGAATTAGTTCACAGGTCTATGTGAGAAGAGAAAGAGACATGACTTGTGGTGGACTGATATATATTCTCTGGCGCAACTCAAAAGCATATCCTGTAGCATATCCAGATGTATAATCCAGTACTAGTAGCAACCATATATAAGTTCCTGCCATTGATTGACGATCCATCATGCACTCGAAGCTGTACTGGTTAACTGAAAGGGAGGAAGACAGATGTGGGTGTGAGTATGACAGTGCAATTGTCCTCTGGCATGGAGGCAAAGCATAAGCTAGCCAGCCCAAGCTTCTGCCAGCCCTGCCAAAGGAGAATTGCCCTGTCATGCACTCCCACAATCATATGCATATAGGATCACCGTTTCAGAGGAATGCCCAAATATCCTTCAACACAATCTAACATTTATATGCAATCATTTAGCACAAAGTTAACATATATTTTGTTTTTACTTCTTTGCTATATAATATATACCCTTTTTCAACTAATAAGAGTATATATATATATATATATAAAGTTCTCTGATCATGTAGTCATCATTACAGATGTAGTTGCTATCTGAAACTTTCCTAGATCAAGTAGTTGTGTTGTTTTGCTGGGGTTCTTTAACATAGGAATCGTGTTAAACTAAGCAATATATAGAAAAATGGCACGGCTGATTTGGAAATGTGCATGTGCTGTTGAGAAATCACACTATTTAAACTCCAAATCTGGAAAGCAAATTTTTTTTAGTCATTTGGTGCAGTTCACAGTGGGAAGAAGATTAACTATGTGGCAGAAGTTCATAACATTTCCAGTTTTCAGATGTCCAATACTTGTGCTGAATATGTTCCCAGTTTCCAGCCTTTTCGACCTTCAAATCCAAAACAAGAATAATACAATAAAAGAACAGCTTTACTTTCAATAATGCAACAACAATGTAAGCTTCATCAACAGTTGTTTTGATTCAAAAGCTTCAACAATGTTGATATCAAGCCTTCTTTTTTTTTTCTGCTATGCATTAGAACAGTATAATAAGGCGTTTAACAATCACAGCTCACAGAAACTAAGCCAGTGAACTCATTCTTAAGCCATCCAACACTTCCCCTGCCCTCAACCTCTCACACTTCTTCACCACCACATCGACCACCTTCCTCCACTCGTTCGTTCCCAGAGCCTTCACCTTCATCAAACTACGTAGGCTCGCCGCCGGCAGCCCCTTGTTTCCCTCTGCGTCCAACAACCCCTCTGTGAACTTGCTCACGCTCGCAGCCGCAGGCTTGTAGCCATTGAACGCCATCTCCTCCAAGATCACGGCAGCCTCTCTGAACTCCCCGGCGTCACACATTCCATCGAACAACGTCCGATAGGACACCACGTCGGGCCGACACTGCCTTCTCGGCATGTCTTCCATTAGCTCTCTGGCTTCCCGCCATCGTCCGGCCTTGACGAAACCTGAGATGATCGTGTTGTAGCTCACCACGTCTGGTCTGCATCCGTTTCTCGTCGTCTCGTCCAATGCTTCGAATGCTGCAACGAAGTCCTTTTCGTCTTCGCAGAATCCGGCGATCATTGCATTGTACGTAGCAGTGTCCAGTTTCACGCCGATTAGCTTCGCTTCTTCAAGAAGTCCAACCACTTCGCCTTTCCGCTTCATTCGGAACAGTGACCGGACGAGGGTAGAATAGACGGCTGAGTCCAGACGAAGCTCCCCGTCCGACAAGATCTCGTCTTTGAGCTCAAGAGCGCGGTCCAGTTTGGCTTTCTCGCAGAGGCCTTTGATGAGAGAGGTGTAAATGTAGATAGTTGGCTTGACGTTATAAGACCTTTGCATTTCTTCTTTTAGCTGAAAGGCTTCTTCTAGTTTGGAATTAGCGCAGAGCGCTGCGACGAGAGTGCCAAAGGTGATAGCAGTCGGAGCAATGCCTCTTCTCCGCATTTCGTCGAACAGTTCCCATGCGCCTGCCATCGACCCTCGCAGCGCTTCGGCACGGATCAGCACGTTGTATGTGCAGGCGTCCGGGACCAGACCGAGGTGGTCAAGTCCGTCGTCCCGGAAAAGCGATCGAATAGTTTCGAACTCGCCGCATTGCAGCAGGGCGTGGATGAGGGAGTTGAAGGAGCGGATGGTGCGCGGGCAGCGGAACGACGGGATGCGTTCAAAAGTGCGGAGTGCAGACTCCGGCCTACGGGACCGGCCGTAGAACATGATCACGTTGCAAAGGAGGGCCTCTGTGGGCGCGAAGCGGCTCTCGCCGCTCATTTGTTGGAGAATCTCCTCCATCTCCGTGAACATCCGCGCCTTGCCGAGCTTGCAAACGATGAGATCGTAGGACTGCAAGCTGTAGCGGAAAGGCTTCGACGCGACCGCGGTTTGCTCGCCGGAAGGGTTACGAAACAGCCGGAGGGCGACACTCGGGTCCGTCTCGAGGCGGAGGAGTGAGGAGAGGCGGAAAGGTGAGACCTTGGCAGCCTTAGCCACAGGAGACGCCATTGAGAGAGCGACCTTGGCAGCCTTCGCCATCGGAAAGCTCCAGGGAAGCACAGGCGATCAGCGGAGGAGACGACTCCGGTGTCGTATTCCGCAGGAAGCTTGAACTTGTCACCGGCGGCCAAATAGCTTGCGGCAAGTTGTCAAATTGACGGGAGTCTAATTGGGCGGATAGCGCCGTAATGGGATAAGATAGGTTGTCAAGAGAAACAATGGACCGCTGAGATATGTTTTGAGCGGTTTGTGGTCTGTAAGCATATGATTGCTTGCTTTCCTGTGTATGCCAAGTACTTCTGGTGAGTAGTGCGATATGGAGATCTGCTGCTGCACGCCGACCAGGCTGTCTTTGCCATGTCCAGCGTCGAAGCTCCTCTACTCCCAGGTGATTGGAACCCTCAAATCTTGACCTCTTATGTTTTGATTAATTCAGCCCCAAGTCGATGAATCAGTGATGTGTATGTTGTTTACCTGCCTTCGTTAAAGAGGAGCACCGTGAAAGCTTCATGTTCTCATATCTGTTCTTGCTTGTGCATGTAACATCCAGTCTTTTATATCCGTTGCCTAAGCACTCACTGCAAAAACAATTTTTTGGAAGAATCTTTGCAGTTGTAGTTTATCATCTTACTTGTTTCAGTCATTCCTTCAGGGTCTTTCTTCGTTGAAGGCCTTCAAAAGCTCCTCTAACAACCTGCATTGCGACGAGTTATTGCTCCGTCCTAAAAGAATTGGCCAACCTTCCTATTCATATAGGTCCAATCGGCATCTCTACAAGGAAGCGGTGCCTTTTCCATGCTCAAAACAGTACAAGGGAAGCAGTGTATTTGCTCAGTCTGGTAGGCAAGCTTGGGATTTTGGTAGATTTTTCAGAACACTTTACTTCTTTAATGGACTGCCAAATCCTGCCAAGGTTTGTGTGTAAGCAATGTTGCTTTTTTAATCATAATTTCTTGTAGTATATATGTGATTCCAAACTCTAGAGTTCTTGCTGAAGGTTGTTGAGTCTCTGATCGCGAAGCTGTCAAGTTCAACGTCCTCTGAACCAATAAACGAGATGGAAAGTTCTGGCGTCATCTTGGTTGCTGGGGCTACTGGTGGTGTTGGGCGAAGAGTAGTTACCATCCTGCGGAACAAAGGTTTACCTGTTAGAGCACTGGTATCTCATATGCTTTGTGAAAGAATGGTTTATTAAGCTATTATAAAGTGGAACAACTCATGTTTATTTTTCAATTTTCTCATTTATCTCATTTCCCATTCAGGTTAGAAATGAAGAGAAGGCAAGAGCCATGTTAGGGCCAGATGTGGACTTGGTAATCTGCATATGACATCACCTTCTTACTGAAACATCAGTTTTTTCTGATTTTGGAGAAAATAAATTTTTTACAATCATTTAGCTGCTGTTATTGATTTTGGATATCTATTTCTGAATTATTCAACTACATATTGTCAAAAGAAAGAGTTTCTCTGGAAGAGTTGCTTTGTTGTTTTCTTGTATGGTTAATGCCAACGATCAATGTGTGTTGGCACAAGGTTTTCCAACAATTAACCAAAATGGTCTTGCACAGTGTCATGTTGGATGTGTAGACTGATAACCTTCAAAGTTGTAGGAGAAGAAGGCAAAATAATAAACAAGAAAAAAAAATACAACTCTAGTTATGCCTATGTCAATATGCCTTAGTTTGGGGCAGCAGAGGTCCATATGGATCTGAAACACTTGATAGAAAGTGGCTCAGAGTGTTTTCTTGTTCATGTTATTGTTGCTGTTTTTTATTTATTTTAATTTACCTTGAGGTTGCTGAGTGTAATCTGTACTTTCATCTCCATTCAGGTCATTGGAGATGTCACTAAGGAGGAAACTCTTGCTCCGGAGTACTTTAAAGGAGTAAAGAAAGTCATCAATGCAGTTTCTGTAATTGTTGGTCCAAAGGAAGGAGATACTCCTGATAGAGCCAAGTATAGCCAAGTATGCATTTGTCTGTAAATATGTGCCTGATGAAGATAATCATGCCTTTTCTTTTGGTAGAAAAGATGATCATGATTTGTCATCTTTCAGTTGAATGCAATATTTAAATTTTAACTTCCTCCCAAAAACATAGCAGTTTACTGTATCAAATGAATTATTTCTACATGTAATCTGACAGCATTCCTTTTTTGTGCAGGGAATCAAATTTTTTGAACCTGAGGTGTGATCATTTATGTATCCATATGCTAAATTATTCTCAGTGTCTTATTCTGGTCTACCTTTTTCATTGAAGTTGTTATTATTTCCGTTAATGGCCAGATCAAAGGAGATTCACCAGAAAAGGTAGAGTATATCGGGATGCAAAATTTGATAAATGCTGTCAAGAGCAGCACTGGGGTCTGTGATGGCAAACTGTTATTTGGACTCAAAGGTAGGTCATCTTTATATCGTTTGCAGGCTCTTCATGGGGTTCATTCATGAACGTAATCGTGGATGATTATTTCATCATGCTAACGACTCATAAACTGTGCGGAAATTAAGTTCACAGCTTTAATGCAAACATCATATGCTGCAGATGTCTCAAAACTTTGCGTATAAATATAGTGATTTTCATTTGTGATAAATGCTTTTGCGACCTCTTCCATTTTTCACTCATGAACAAATTCTTGATATTTCAGTGTGGGCATCGTGAATCCTGTTTGCGAAGCTCTCTTTTCCACATTTGCATTATCTTGCTTACTTGTGATCAACACCACTTTGAGGCTCTTTTTGTTTTCTCAATAATTTTTTTTTAACTTCTCTTCACATTCATATGCAACATAGAGTTTTGCCAGAAGTTTTCGCTTAAAGCCATAGGTTTTACAATTCTAGATTTTTTATGGCATTTCTATTGCAGGTAATATCTCTGGGAAACTTGTATGGGGGTCTTTAGATGATGTTGTCATGGGAGGTGTCAGTGAAAGTTCATTTCAGGTTGACCCTGCTGGTAACGAATATGGTGGTCCAACTGGGTTATTTAAAGGTTTTTTCTGTACACCCTTTCACTTGTTAAATTTACAGAGTTAGATAAAATTCGTATTGTGGATAGGCTGTCTGAACATGCTGTTATCTTGATATACATATGATAATCCTTGTTGTAGGTGTTGTTTCAACTGCCAACAATGGTGGCTTCACTAGTATCAGGACAAAAGTATGTGAGAAACATCTTGGACTCATGATAGTTAAATTTCGTTCTATGTTGAATCTGAAGCTTTATATGTATATTTCGTTTGATATTCTTTTAGAACTAATCTATTGCCTTTTTTTGTCGTGTTTCTTGTGTCAAATTCATTTTCTTTTTACTACTGTGGAATAATTCTTAGCAAACATAAAACTCATGGTGTCATTCAGTTGATCTATTTTCATTTTCTGGAGATCAACCTGAGCTCGTCAAAATGCTTTGTGATCAATCGATTCAATGTTGTTGGAGCTCCATGTTACAAGTTCTACAGTTGTGCCATATCCATGGGATTTGAATGTATTTAACTCAAAGTTAGTCATGTATATGATAGTCAATGCTAAAATTATTCCTAAATACTAAATTGAGATCGAGCCTTGACAAAGGTCTTGGACTTAAGCCAGGGAAACCAACCTCTCTGCAAACTAAGAAGAATACAACACATAAAATGCGCCCTTCCCCAACCCTGATTTGCCGCTCACCTCTTTTAGGTAGTATATTGAAGGAAATGGTATTTAAGGAACTTCCTCACCTCCCCAAAGGATTTTAAGAAAGAAAATCCTGTTGGGTGACACCTTAGTTGCAGAAATCATACTTCAAAGTTCAAAGTGATCAAGAGTACAACCTCTAGTTAATGATGCTTTCTGATGTCACATAGCATCATAGACTACTTGATTGCTTTTAAGATCCTTGGGCTATTTCGTAAGCATGAGCTAAGTTGTTAGAAAGTTTATTATAGTGCCTTACCCATATGCAGCGTTCTTGAAACAAATTATTGATGTAAATGCAGAACCTTTCTACACCTGAAGATCTTTCACCATATGATGGTATTGAACTGAGAGTTAAAGGTGATGGACGGCGTTATAAGCTCATTTTACGCACTAGTAGCGATTGGGATACCATCGGATATATTGCAAGCTTTGACACAACGAAGGATCAATGGCAAACAGTGAGTACTGACATGCAGTTGCTTAGTGTTGTCATAACTGTAGGAAAATGTCTGGTCACTAAGTTTCTGTGTTGCAGATAAAGCTAGAGTTTTCTTCATTTATTCCTGTATTTCGTGCCCGAACTGTCCCTGATGCGCCACCATTTGACCCAAGCAAATTGTTTGCAATGCAGGCATGTCCATTATCTTCCTACTACATGTTACCTTGATACTTTTTTTTTATAAGGATGGTCTCTTTTCAGCTTATGTATAGCAAGTTCGAATATGATGGAAAACTGAACCCTACTTTTGTGGAAGGCGCATTTCAGCTTCCTTTCTCATGTATACGAGCTTACATGAGTGAGCCGATTACTCCCAGGTTCTGTTTCTAGAATATGATCAAAAGTATCATATGTTTTCAAATCCCAGCACTTCCTTTGATTGATGCATGTCGAGAATCTTGGCTTTAAAACTATCTTTAATATTATCTTTGCTTATGCAGGTTTGTACATGTTGGTTCTGCCGGAGTCACTCGACCTGATAGACCTGGACTTGATTTGAGCAGGCAACCTCCTGCTGTGCGATTGAACAAGGAGTTGGATTTCATCCTAACATTCAAACTGAAGGTGATTCTTTTCATTTACTCCTTGTGCTGCACGTTACAGCCTAGCTTTGTTCCAAAGCACTATGGTCGGCAAAGCAGCTGGAGCATGCAATTTATATGGTGATTATATTAGCTTAAAAATTGAATCTTGTTTTGACAATGAGAAAAAAACTTGGATTCACGTCATAAGTTGTACTTGATTGTGTTTTGCACAGTGGTTGGAACTCTAGGATACTGTTTAGACAACAAAGCAACCCAAGGGATCTCTGTAACATTTTTTTAGGTTCTACTAGATAAACTTTTAGTTTCTTAATGAATTTCCATTAGCTTGTTAGGACGTTACGAGGAGATGTACAATAATTTAAAACATTATCAAGCATGTGAGTTAATCTTATGTTTTCCTTTTTTTTTTTTGGATTCAAAGAATGATTTATGGTAATTAAATGACATGTCCTAGATATGGTGTTTGATTACTACATTGGTTTTATCTTTTTTTTCTTTTTCAATGGGTTAACCCTGTGTAAGTTTGCCATCTGTCAAAATAATGATTAATAGTGAGTCAGTAAGAAAAAACTCATATTTATATTCATTGTTTATAATGTCCTAAAGTCCTTTGAATATGAAATTCCAAGTAATATTTGCAATTCACATTATATTATGTTGTGTTTGTTTCACTAAAATAAGTTCTGGTGAAAATTGAATTTTGGGAAAAAAATAGTTGGGGAAAATAGTTTGTTTTCTTGTATCTGGTTAGGCAAACAAAGTAAGTTTTAGAATATGAATGAATTATTTTTATACATATTGCATGAGACAAAGTGTGAGTGATTAATTCTTCTTGAGGGAAAACGTTTTCTCTAATTCTGTTAATTTTTTATCAAGTTGAAAAGATTTTTTGTTCAGCAAGGAGTTCCTAGTTGTCAAATAAAAAGTAAGGAACATGATTCTTATAATTTTTCCTCTGAAACATAGCCTTAATTTAATATACTGCCTTTCTCTTTCCTCATTTTATATGAGAACTATCTGAAACCTTTTTATATTAGACACTGCCATTCAGAACGTGATGGATATGATACTTCATATGATCAAATAAAGGAAAGTATCAGACTATAGAAAAAACGACATGACTGCAGTGATAAAAGTAAAAGAACATTTTATGCATGAATTGGTCAAACATGGCAAAGACTTGTGATAGGCTTCAGTCTAGTACCTCTACATTCGTTCTTATTGTCATGGATCACGGTATAGGTCTAATAAGAAAATTTTAATGGGTTCTTCATTAGGGTGAGGACTTGATACGTGAAAGCGGTATTGCGTATACGATTATTCGACCTTGTGCATTAACCGAGGAGCCTGCAGGAGCTGATCTCGTATTTGACCAGGGAGACAATATAACGGTATTTTGTAACAACACTTATTCACTATTCTTTTAGATTGCATCTTGGTCTGTATTATTTAGATTGTTCATGAGATGTCCCTTTGAATCAAACATAAAATAAAGAAAATTGTACCAAAGCAGACTTACATTGATTCTGATGCAGGGAAAGATTTCAAGGGAAGAGATTGCCAAGATATGCATTGCAGCTCTTGAAAGCCCAAATGCTACTGGGAAGACCTTTGAGGTAAAATCTTTGATGTGGCATTTTCGATCTTTCATGGAAAACAATAAAATGAAGAACAGATAATAACCGAAGCCTTACTTCAATATAGTCTTAGGAATGATTAATATTTCACTATGGGTCCAAATGGAAATATGAACTTCTTATCTTCTTTTTTTTATATTCCGCGAAGAATCAGATAATAACTGGGGCCTTACTTCATGATATACTCATAGGAACGGATAATATTTCACTAACATTCCAAAGGGAAATATGAACTTCTTATCTTTGAAATTGTGCTTTTTGATCTTTCATGGAATACAATAAATGAAGAAAACCAGATAATAATAGTCGTCTTGCTTCATGATATAGTCTTTAGGAATGGATAATATTTCACCAAAGGTCCAAATGGAAATATGAACTTCTCATTTTAATTCTTTTTTGTCAAAATTCTTGTCTTTTTTTTTCAGTTTGAAAGAGATGTTATGAATAGTCTTAGAAAATGGCAGTTAATGAAGACGCTTGCCAGAGAAAAGTTTTAACCACTAATATTTGGCAATAGTTTTGGTGGGTATTACTTTGGTTTTGCACTTTACCTGCATAATTCATGTCAGAGAAGGATTCTTCAATGGTGGTACAATATTTGAACCCTTTGGAAATGAATCGATGTTAGAAAGTAACGGAAATAGTAAACTATCTTAGTCTGACCTGAAGACATGCACTATTATCAGATATTCTTAGTGGACACCGGGTAAGACATTTCAATGCTTGAAATTGAAGCAGTGTCAAAAAGTAATTGAAATACTAAACTATCTTAGTCTGACCTACAAACATACACTTTTATCAGATATTCGTAGTGGAGTCCGAGTGCATAAACGATGGACCCTTTTTATCAGTGTGCATTGGATATCATGGTGCATGATGCTGAGGAAATAATTAAGTTCGAGGAACTTGCTTAGAATCTTGTCTTCTACTTTGATTTCTTGAATGCTAACATTTTTAATAACACTTGCAAAGGATACTTATTTTGGCTAAAAATGCACGTGTAATTAAAAATGTGCTGAAAATATGCAGCGTGCATTTATGCTGTCAGGTATTATGCTAAAAGCTTGGGTAATCCCAACAGTCCACTTGTGTTGCATATCTAACTCATGTTTGAACTCCATACTCAATACATGAGATTTTCATCCAATGTTCAGCCATTAAATTGGAAGTTCAGTTCCATTAATGCTCTTGTTCCCCTTTCTCCAGCTAGTCTTGCGACCTTCACTTCAATAACGTTGAAAATACACTCGAGTGTTTCACTTATTAATACATCTTTTTTCCACAGATACCATCAATCATACAGCAAAGTTTCTCCTGTCAACCAAATTGTAAAGAGAAAATAACAATGCAAATGAAATATACTCATCAATGAATTTAATAGCATATGATTTGAAGAAGAAACTAAAAGTTGTTATGCAGACAAGTTCACAAGCATTATTCCTTGTACAGGTCAAAAGCACTGTACCGTTCAGTGAACCATACACAGTGGATCCCTCGAACCCTCCCCCTGAAAAGGACTATGACGTGTTCTTCAAAGACTTGAAAGAAGGGATAACCGGGAAAGAGGCTTTGGAAGGAAGTACAGTGGTGGTTTGATAAACTTATACAAAGGTTTATTATCAAATGATGACCATAAGATGATCTTACTCATGCTGCTCTACTCGTTTGATTAATGTGAGTAAGACTTGACTACTGAATGCATTACATATCTGCGAAAAACATTATTACAATATAATTGTGTTATTAAATATTGATTGCACCTTTCACCATCCTTTGATTATCTCAGGATATCATTTTGATCATCTCAATATCCATCATTTGCAGGCCCTGAGTTCTTTACTGTTAATTAACCTTCATTTAATCGTTTTTTTACATGGATTTCATCTTGTAATGTATATTTTAACCTCATCCAACTGCATCTTTAACCATCCTTATTTGAATCAGCAACTAAATGATCAATGAAGAAAAAAGAACAGTGCAATTAAGCAGATGTAGGAAAAGTCTGTGCCTATATGTACAACTTCAATTAACCTCTGGGCTCTGACTATGCAACCTACTATTTAAAGTGTGACCAACTTTTCATTAGTTATATTGGCCCACTTTTTCTTCTTGAACATCTGTTTCCTTGTTAATAATATCTAATGAGAATATGATTGATCAATCTTGGCATGACTGTAATCTTGTATTTCTTCGAATTATATGTGTGTAATCACCACAGACACTTAAGTGTTTATGTAGCAGATCACAATGTGTTAAATTGCATCCGAACTTTTAATTTGTATGACAACATATGAAATCTGGTCTCTGAACATCGTAGATATGCTTGTCTCTTTGTCTGTTGATATTCTTCATATTTTTTGCTCGCTGAAATTTAGCGTAGCAGCTTAGATATGAAATGTCTCTTTGTGTATGTCTCTCATGCCATGACTCTTTGCTAACAGCATCCAGAATCAGAACAAGAAAGCCATTTTACCTTATCATCCAACCGAAGACGAGGATGGACGAATCTTCTTCCAAGAGCGAGCATCCTTGTGTAGTATATATGACTTCTCTTTTGGATACATAAATATATGACTGTACATCGAACTTTGTGTATTGGATGTAAATAATTTTTTATCACTAGAACTTCACATCCAGCCATCCAGGTTCCCCTTCACCATCTATTTTAAGATATATATTTTAGTTATTTCAAAGCTAGACAAAACTTGTTTATGATTATCACACAACTTTTTTAGTTATTTTAAGATATTTTTTTAGTTATTTCAAACCTCATCTCAAATGGATACATCCATCTGTATTGAACTGGTCCACCTACTTTAGCTTCATACGGCAAATGAATCGGCAAATGCTCCATAGAATCAAAAAAGCCGGGTGAAAATATTCTTTCTAATTTACATAAAATGATAGGAATATTATGTTTCAATTGTGTCATATTTTCCACCGTCAAAGTCGTCGAACAAATTTCTTTGAAAAATTGACTCAATTCAGTAATAGGCTTCCATATTTTATCAAGCAATGATGAAAATGCAATTGGAAGCAAAGTCTCCATGAATATATGACAATCATGACTCTTCATTCCGGACAAACG
>LTAE01007737.1:3737-22137 GCA_001647135.1 Pontederia paniculata | reverse complement strand
TGTCGAGCCAACGACATTAAACAAAGGCGCTTCTTGGGAGGTAACCCATGTTCTTAACTTCTCAATCTCGTAATAATTATGTTGTATATATATTTTTAATTGTGTTTTGGAAACTTGTTTGTGTTCAATGAGTGTCAGGAATTCATTTTGAAGCTCCAAATTGAAGGACTGTAGCCATGAAGTGCAAAGGGTAGTCAGACTCTGATCATATACAACAAAATTCGAAAGGGAAGGATTTCGATATGGCTCGGACAGCAGACCGTATCGACATCATTGAAGAACCATAGCCAAACAAGTTCAAGTCGTAGTCAGGCTCTGTTCCCATTCAAAAAAATTTGATAGAAGCAGATTTCGCTACGGCTCGGACAGTAGACTGTAGTGACATCTAGTGTGAACCGTAGCGATATTCTTCTCAACCATAGTGACGTTCAGCAAACCGTAGTGGATCAAATGGGTCGTAGCGCATTTAAAAGGAGACCATAGGCGCGTCCATTATGCCCGTAGTGCAAATGTGTTTGCACGTAGCGCAGTCTCTATACCTGTAGCGCAAGAAGATAAAACAGGTGTTGTTCGACCAATTGTGTTAGTTGACTGCTCGACCGACATGTTTTCTTTCACTTCTTTTCTCTCTTTTCTTCTTTTTGCAGGTTGCAAGCAATCAACTTGAAGTCAACAACTAAACAGATCAAAACTCTAATGTGTGCACTTTTTGAAGCCATTCTATACCATTTGTAGAAGAAGGAAGCCACACATACAAGGGAGACTCTAAAGAGGGGAAGAAGAGAAGTGCACACCAAGTGTTTGACGAATTTCCCGAGTGAAGATTCAAGTCAAGTTGACATAAATGGCGCCCAAAAGAAATGCATCGGTAGGCCCAAGGACTAAAGGAGTCCATACATGCACTAGTGACCAAGAGGAGCATGGCGTTTTCTTCTGAGATGCCGAGCTAAGACATCGATATAGAATGCTTTAGAAGAGGGTCATTGCTAACACTCGCTACATGGATACTCATACCATACACGAGTTAGGCATTGACATAGATGTAAACTACTTATGCGACAAATTGGGATGGAACTATCTCATGAAGACAAAGTGGAAGACATACGAAAAACTCACCTTGGAATTCTTAAGCTGAATCCAAGCCAAGTTCCTTCATAGAGATGATGATCTGGGTAAGGTTACATTCCGACTCTTCAACCAAGAGTACAAGCTCACATTGGCACAATTCAATTCTATTTACAACTACCAACAAGGGGCCAGAGAACAACTACTCATTATTTTTTGGAGTTCGACAAAGGAGAGGTACAGAGGAAATTGACATGCCATCAATACATAGATGCCGCCACAACAAAGCCTCATATCTCAGGAATCCGGCCATAAGATACATGCATTGGATCCTTGCTAGCACACTATATGGCCGAGGAGACAATGATGGTGTGGTCAGTGACAGTGAGTTGTTTATATTCTGGGTAATGAGCCATGAGTAGTTTGCACTTAACACACGAGCTTTCATGGTCAAACACATGGTCAAGCAAGATGGCCAAGATAAAGGGAAAATTGTCATTGGTGGACTCATTACCCCTATTTCACTGAGTTTGGGACATAGCCTTGATGGTCTCAAGGAGGGATCGGGAGGAGACCACATTGATATTGATAGTTACGTGAAAATGAGGATGATCAAGAAAGTTGGAGAACTCTACCACCTCCTATTTTGCAACGAGGCATGCACACATCCTCTACTCGACCACCGAAGAACATACTTGAAGATTGAAGCCAGCTAGAGCTTCAACGCAGATGACCTTGAGCAGAGACATGCCAGCTTAGCTGAATGGAAAGAGGAGCAAGGTGTGAATGAACCTTTAGGTGGAGAGGCGATGGAGACAGATCCTTACATTCCACCCACAATGATGCACGACGCCCCATCCCACAATTCCTACATTTGAGACAGGGCAGTCTCCTGGTATAACACATGGTGATTGGACATCATGATATGCGGGTATCCAAGAGCTCCTTTAAGGTCAAAGAGACATTCAAGGGCAGTTGACAATAATTGAGGAGCACCAAGAAGACATGTGGATTAGACAACATCTCATATTTGAACAACAAGCATCCATGAAAACATTGAGGACAATGATTGGTATATTGAGTATGAAGATTGGTCCCCGTTCAGCCCTCCTAGACATTGAGCATGTGAGCTTTCCCCACCCCATACCTAGTATATTTTTCTTCTTTTGAAAACATTGAGGACAATGTTTATGCTAAGTTTGGGGGAGTAAGGTCACATTTTGAGCATTTATTTTCTTTCTAGCTAGCTCACATGCATATTTTGACCTCTTACTCATGTGATAATCTACATTTTTTCCTCATTATATCATGAAGCCTCACATATTATGGACTCCTAATGTAGAAATGCATAATTTTTGTAACATGCACATCACATGTTGCTAGGAATGCCATTGCAAGTATTTTAAGAATGAACTTTTTGATTTGTTAAAGTGTTATGAATCACTTTACTCCACACATGTCTAAGGATCTCATATGCTAGAAGTAAGAAGAGAGGTGAAAACTAACATCATCATCTATATTGTGGGTTGAAATATTGAGTGGAAGTAGCCAAGGGAATTTTCATCTAAGCATGGGTACATTGCACAATTTCTTAGTTTAAGTTCACAAAAATAGGGAAATGAGAAGATTCATAGAGCAAAGACTCATGGTTTGGCACCCATGCTCTCAGTTGCGGGAACACACTAAATCATTTTTGCATTATCATTTGTATGTGTTATATGCATTGCACATACATACACATGCTTTCACAAGCAGGAAAAATGAGAAAAAGAGCAAATGAAAAAATTCTCAAAAGAACAGTAAAAGAGAAAAAAAAAAAGAACAAAGCAAAAGAAAATGGTGAACCCCTCCTTGTGTAAAGAAAAAATTCAAGAAGTCACATGCATTGCATTTTTATTTTTTGTGTGACATAACATGGACGATAAGAGTACCTTTCTTGTGTATTTGAACTTTGAAGCACTTACAATCTCATTGATCATCACTTAATTGTTGTTCCCGAAAGCTTATGAAAACTTGATCTACACTAATAGATAGATTTGTGATGTGAACTAGAACCTCTTGGAGTTGATAAAGGCATGTGTAAGGAATTTGCAGCGTGGAGTGACTCAAAACCAACGTTGATGACTTATATGTTATACTTCCTCAAAAGATTGCAATTGTACTTCCTTATTTCTTGATGATATGTTGTGTATGATATGAACTCTTTAAACCTACCATCTATGACATTTGCTTGAGGACAAGCAAAGATTTAGTTTGGGGGAGTTGATAAGTGTGATAAATGCATACATTTGATTAGCATAATTCACTGATTTCATAGCTTTATCATATGATTCGAGTCATTTTTTGATATTAATTCCCTCAAAGAATTATGAGCTACTCAAAGTTGGATGATTGTGCAGAGTTTTCAAGATCAACCGACTTTGAGAGGAGGCTCGACCGACTTAGAGGAGGAGAAGGTTCAACCGACCCTTATAGGGTCAACTGACTTCAATCAACCGACATGCACATCCGTAGCGCATCAACACGCATAGGTCGTAGCAGAACTCAGCAGGCCGTAGCAACTTTTTTATAGCTGTAGCGCATTTTCTATGGCTGTAGCGCAGCATCATCAGGCCGTAGAGGCTGCCTTCTACTCGTAGCAGCAACAATGAAGTCGTAGTGCATCTCCATCCAGCCATAGCGCACTCAAATGTCCGTAGCGCTCGTCTCCAATTCGTACCGCATCCTGACAAGTCGTAGCGCATCACACAATGGCCGTAATTCAACCCGTTGGAGCCGTAATGGGTCGTCAATGATCGTTACTGGTTGGTGGCCTTGGACACAATGCCTATATAAGGGGTAATTAGGGTTTTGGGGGCACTCTTGATGCGAAAAATCACACGCTAAAACTTCAACAAGTATATTGGTCGCACAAGTAATAAAGAGATGAGTAGAGTGTCGAACCCACGAGGACTGATGAATTTTAAATTCTGAAACCTTAAATTGAAATCCGATTAAAAGATTTTGAATGAATTAGAAAAGATAGAATGAGATAAGGAAAAAAAATAGAAAACAAAAGATAAAAATTTATCGACAAATAAATTGATTATGATTAGGATTCTATCTCTCCACAATTATCTCTTGGAATAGATAGGAAAGACTCAAACGGATTCAGAAAAATAGGGTTATGAAATCACGGGAAATGGATCGTGTCCGCTAAGATCACGGTCCATGTTCAGCAATGAAAACACACGGAAAATCACCGATGATAATGAGACAGGAATATGATCGAAGACGGTCCGCATCATGTTCGAAATGGACTGCGTCCTGTCAAGAAAAAACATGGCTCTTCAATTGAGAGGGAACACGATCGAGTCGGCTAAGATCACGACCACATTACTCACAAAAATCAATATTAAATTAGGAAAATTAATCTCTTTATATGAGCACGGTCAAGTCGGCTAAGATCATGACTGTGTTATCCTCCACAAAGTCGAGTCGGCTAAGATCGCGTTTCCTTCGATTAAAATAATATGAAAATATTACGTTCAAAATGGAGACTGGAAACTATTGCGAAGAGGAGAAAACTTCCCGTGTTAGATGAACACGGTCCGTTTTATCACTACCAAAAAATAGATTCAACAGAAATCCGAAAGAAATTTATCCACGATTAATTCAGAGTAAAATACTAACAATATCTTTCGATTAATATTAATA
Source organism: Pontederia paniculata (assembly GCA_001647135.1). Taxonomy (NCBI): domain Eukaryota; kingdom Viridiplantae; phylum Streptophyta; class Magnoliopsida; order Commelinales; family Pontederiaceae; genus Pontederia; species Pontederia paniculata. The sequence goes on along the minus strand of LTAE01007737.1, from coordinate 17,376 downwards.
ATTTTACTCAATAAACTTGAACATAAAACTAAGATGCAAGATTAATCCAAAAGAATAACAGGGTTTAACAAAATTCTTCCCTAAATACAAAATAATTCTAAGCCTTAAAATTAAGAATAGACAACAAAAAGATATGAAAAATCTTGTTTGTCTTCTAGATCTTCAATGAAGCTTATAGGCTTCTCCTCCAATGTTGACTTTTTAGCTCTTCAGAAATTTGTAAGATTATGAGGAGTAATTTTCTTTCTCCGACTCCCTTCTTGAGATCTTTGCATGTCTATTTATAGGGTACAATCAATCTCCAAGGAGTCTCCAATTCTTTCACAAAGTTGAGATGTTTTCAAATTCTTTTCAGGTCAAAATAGGAAAGAATTTAGATTTTTCAATTAAATTCGCAACTCTCCTTTAAGCTGAAATTTAAAGCACCAAAACTCTTCAAAATCTTCTCAAGTATGATTCCTTTTGATCCCCAAGGAGTTAGGATAGAATATGAGTCCTTATCCAAGTCATATTAGAGAGAAGAATGATAAAATCTTCTAATTTATCTTCAAATTTGTAGCTCTCTCTTGGGCTGAATTTTTGGACTTCAAAACTGTCTCAGATTCACTAAAAGTAAGTCTCTAATAATTCTCAAGGAGTTGTATAATGATTAGAAGTATTTTCCATAAAGTTTTGGAACCTTTTTCAGATCAAATTCTTCAAAAGAACCATTCCTAGTTTGAATAGGAAAAGATGGAAATCCTCCTTCAATTGAATTTTCTCAAGTGAACCAATTCCTATTCGAAGTAGGAAATGCTAGGAATTCTTTTAATTGAGAAAGTTCAAAATATAATCAACTCCTAGTTAAAGTAGGAATCATGCATTATCTCTCACATCCCATCATCTTTTGACTTGAATTTGATTTTAAATTGCGTGTAGCTTCTTTTGATTGCTCTTTTGCTTTAAAAAATGTATAATATGCAAAAAAATATTTAACTAGGGTAGAACAATGACTCGGAGAAATATAAGAAATAAACATAAAAATCAATGCATGCAATGACCAAAACTACAAAAAATGTCCTAAATGAGATGCATGAAATATGTATGTTTTTGCTCACATCAAATTTCCCCAAGCTCAAAGTTTTGCTTGTACTCACGCAAAAACTTAAGACAAAGCTCAAGAATGAAAAAGGATCCGTCATGGCTTCCATCCCACCAACCAATACTTTTCTCCTAATATTCTTTTACACGACCATCTCCAAATTATCTATCCTTATATCAATAAATTCCAGCCTTGCAGAAGTTATGAACTCAAACATATTTAAACATTTCTAATCCAGCTCCATAAAAGATAAAAATAGAGTCAATATTATAACAACATTAATGTTGAAAATACAAGTAATAATTGAGCTTAAGATATTTTTATGTTAAATTTTTTTTTCATAGCCATTTTTTTCGTATGAGTTGTAGTCTCCAAATAGGGGTTCAAATGGATGTCCGTGTAGCGGGCTTTCAATTGAAGACTCCCAAACCATATGGTCTTAGAGCAATAGTTGTTAAGGCAACCCTCGAGCTTACTTGCCTGAAAAAACTCTGGTTCTAAATTGAAGATTTTGAACTAAGTTGTTATTTGAATACTCAAGTGCTTCTCCATATTGCACAAGATGGTCCATGTAGCTGGCTTTCAATCGGCAGATCCCAGGCCAGATGGTCTTAGGTCACCAGGCATGAACCCCTTACAGATCTAACTACCCGGACACACCAAGGTTCCATATAACACTCTTGTACCTTATCAACTTTATGCAATTAAATTGTTCAAAAAATTTCAAAGGTTTTCACACTTATATTCTTCACAAAATATGTATAAGCTCAAAGATTACTTAATGTGTTTAATAAAAATGCAACTATAATCATAACTAAATAAAAGAAAAATAAAAGCATGCTGGAAAAAATGAGAAAATTATGTGTGCTTATGCATGAATAACAAACATGATAACAAGATGACAAAATGACAAAATGCATGGAGAGGAAAGATACAACCTAAGTGTCACTACGATGGCGGTGGTTGTGGCGTCCAAGGAAGTCTAGTCTTGTGAAATTGCAACTCAACTAGCTTTGAAATGAAAACTGATCTGGTATGTGTGCTCGAGTCTGGTCCTCCATGACTCCTCCACGTAGGGAAGGTTCATTCGGGGAGGCATGCTGATAAAGAAAAATAGCACGTGCTGATGAGGAAAAAAGGGCCACGACTGGGAGAAGGGAAAATAGTCTGCTTTTGTTAACAATACGGCTTGCATGATGAGAGAGAGGTTGTTGATAGAAAGAAGGCTGACATTGCTTGTGATGTGGTGGTGTCGAGCAAGGACGTGGTTTGATGCAGCAGGAGGCGTGCGCAAAGGCAACAGGACGCAGGTGCGGACTCTCTATTGTCGAAGGGGCGCGGCAATGCAGACCGTGTTAATGGTTCTTGCGGCGTCAGCTAAGGTCATGTCTGCTGGAGGCTGAAAAAGAAAGTCGCGTCGGAGTTGATGGCGCAGGCGAATGAGGCTGCGGTCGGCGATTTGTCAGAGGAGAAAGGGCCACGAACGCGGGCTGTGGGTGAAAAAAAATGCAACCGGAGAAGAGGGGCGTGGGCGAGTGAAAGGGCGCCAGCGCATTCACATTCTGACATGGCCTATTTCTGTGGTGATGCGGGCCGTGTTGTTCGTGACTCAGCCCGTGTTGGCTTGTGCTGAATTTTCTCTTTGAGCTTCGTTTCAAGTCAAATTTCATATTTGATTCATTCTAGCCACTCCAGACTTTAAATCTTAAGTTATATGATGTCAATGAATTATAACAGGAGTCATAATTGGCACATGTGACTTTACTGTAGGTTGCTAGCAATTATTGAATTTTTTTTTTCTCAAGACTCCAATGGCTTTATCCTTCATATGTTTTGGCATTGAGCTAGACTCTTTTCTTCACCTAGGATTTGTATAAGATAGACTTGAAGAAATTCTGCGAGAGAATAATTATCCTAAAAGAAATAACCTACCCAAATAAAAACTAAAATGAAAACTAAAAATATAAAATTGGGTTGCCTCCCAACAAGCACCATTATTTAACGTCATAAACTCGACGCCTACAATTTATTTGCGATTTTCAAAATGAGGGGGCTCGTGAGTGTTATGCACTCAATCGTCTCCAATTTCTAGTAACCTACTGTGGTAATCTTTGTTATGCCCTTATATTGACTTTTCAAATTCTCCTCTGGTTGATTTGGAGTTGGGCTCTTTAGTTGCTAGTGCTTGGTTGAGGTTGGTGCTCATATAGATGATGATGACAATGGTCTATGTGGTGTACTCCTCTCCTTTTGTGGTTGTAAATTCGGAGATGAATTACATGTGGTTTAGAGACTTTCCAAAGGTGAGCTCCTACTTCGAACTTGTCCATTCTCCATGCTTTATTCACTTGTCTCCTTGACACGCCACTCAGTAGTCCATGTCATTGGCTGATAAAATCTTTGCAGTCGCCTTCATCTTCTATAAGAATATTGATAGTGACATGGACATACAATGTCTCTTGCATTCTCCATGTTGCTTGCCTCTTAAGTTAAATCAGCAACTTGCTTCTCTAAAGCTTAGATTTTGGACTGCGTTATATAAAATTTGTCTTGGATCTCAGATGGCTGCGGAGGAGGAGGGAGATCATCAATAGCTTTCTCGTGATTTTGTAATTTGGTTAATTGGGCCTCCAAGTTGGTGATCAATTGGTCATGCAAGGAAAATTTATGTTGAATTGTAGAGATAACTTGACCAAACATATCTTCCAACTTGACCATTGATTTTGTTGATGATTTAATGACATCATCAACTACTGTATTGTGTTGTTTCATCTCTGAAATTTTATTTTCCATATTTTGAATATACTCCTCTTGTACGAAGAATTTTGACAGCAGTGTGCCCATCATTTGGGTCAACATGGAAAGTGAATTCATTGACAAGGCTTCTATTTCAGCTTCAATAGCTGGATTGTTGATGCTTTGTCCAGGCGAATTGATGTCAACTTCAATTACCATCGGTGTATCAGATTTATGGCTTGATGAGAGTGTAGATTCCTGATACATGCATTTTACAATATATTTTAGGGTTTGTATTAGGCATTATTCAAAGTCATTTTCACATTACATGCATCTATTTTCTACTTTATTTGATTATATTATTCCAAGTCCGAAATCTACTCTTGTTTGGTGTAATTTTGTAGGAAATCACATGGATAGGTGGAAGAGGCATTGAAATCTCTCAACTGCAAAGGAGCATCATCATAGGAGTCCATCACAGGACGTGACCACATGTTAGGGGCCGTGATGCATAAGCATAGCAACAGGAAGAGCTGCCACCTATGCAGAAAGCCTCACGCGTTACGGGCCATGACGATTTTTCATGGGCCGTTATGGTGTATATCACGACCTATACCGAAGCACTGCAACTTCAAATCAGACTTGTCATGGGCCGTTACCACTCGTTACGGGCCGTGAAGGGTCATATTACGGATCGTCACTTGTTATCATGGCATCGACATAAGCAGCAGATTTACAAGTCCAAAATCATCACAGGCCATGATGCTTGGTTGCGGGCCGTAAGATAGAAGAATTCGAGATGCCGAACGCCAACAGCCAGAGTTACGGGCCGTGACATTACATCACGAGCCGTGATGACATGAGGAACATTGGAAGTACCTTTAATTACGGGCCGTGACATTCTGTGACAGGCCATGATGAAGTTACGCAAATTCATTTATTCGAGATTTTGATATTATTCGATAGCCAGGAAGTTTGGGATTTGATTGAAGACGTAGAAGATTGGATTCTATCTTATTTCTGAGGATTTGGTTAAGTTTTATTGGACTCTCATCATCACCGTTGATCGAGGAGCATATTTGATCTAAGAGTTCACATGTAACACTGATCTAATCCTAGGAAACCCCAGATATAAAAGAATTTCATCAGAACCAGAGGGGATAATCTTAGAGGCACAAATCTCATCTCATATTTCCAGATTCTATCCAGGGATCGAAGGAGGAGGCTAGGGACTGCAAAGGAGAAGAAGCTAGAAAACGAAGTTTAATCCGAAGGACTGTTGAGAAGTCAAGTTCATCATCTATTAAGGAGTATTTCATCATCTTCTCGACATCTAGAGGAGTATCTTCTGTTCCATACGTCATTAGGACGAATTCTATAATCCTATTCTGAATATCATGTGTTAGTTTGTATTCATTGATCTTATTTGCTACTGCAGAATTTATATAGTTATCCAGACTTTTAGTTGAATTGTTTCTTCATGAAGATGATTGCTGATTGCATTGCTTTTCTCTAGTTTTGATTGAATTGATTAGTTGGCTATCGACACGTCCTCTGTTAGTTCATTAAATTCTATATAATTCCTCGTGGGATCGACAACTCTACTCTTTCACTTTATTACTTGTTCGACTAGTGCACTTTCTAGCATTCCGATTTGCTTGTGTCAGCATTTTTTCTCATCAAGTTTTTGGCGCCGTTGCCAGGAAATTATTTTTAACTACTAATTTGATTTCAAGCTACTTTGAGATTTTATTTTTTGTTACCTTCACTTTTTCTCTAGTGTTGTGTAAGCTTTTCAGGTATAAAGTTTTGTACACAACTTGAGCTTCAAGCACATATCATCTACCCTTAATGGTGAAGAAGAAAGCATATCCTAACTAGCAAATTGAGGAGAACAAAGAAGCTGAAATGCAAGACAAAATTCAAAGAGAGTCTACATCTATGAAGCCTCAGCAGAATCAAGAACAAATTCCTCTCATGGAACCATTAGCTCTCATCACAAATATGATGAATTCCATGCTGAAGAAACTCTCCATACAGCAGGACCAAATCACCAATTTGGAGAGGCAGACGTCAAATTTGAGACAACAACAAAACTGAGATCCACATGGCGTCAGGACAGTAAAATAACCTGAGAGCAACCTTAAGGAGATGGTTGACAAGTTCATTGCAATAATTGAGAGAAGATTAACATTGCAAGATCAACTCACCCAAAATATGGAGTCAAAGCTGAGAGAACTGAAAAATAGAAATGAAAATAATGAAGTGTTCCAACAACTCGAGTGTAGACTCGGATTCGATTACTTAGAAGCACAACTACATGCATTAGAGGTTGCACAACTAAATTCTCAACATGCTAATTCTGAGAAGGACATCGAGGAGGACTCTCCAGTCATTATATGTCCATGCCACTATTTACACAAATGAAGATGGTGGCCTAAAAGAAAATCTCCTAGAAAGACATGGACTACCGAATTGGGTGTCAAAGAGACAAGTGAATATACAATTGAAGATGGGAAAGTCAGAAGGATGAGCTCTCCTTTTGATTCTCCTATTACTCCAACTTCACTGCCTCAAATTCAGACACCAAAATTTATGCATCAACAACAAAAATTTCTGTCATTACAGCTCCAGAAAACAACAATTATAGATCCACCGGTGATAAGTGTGATAAATGCATACGTATGATTAGCATAATTAAAATATTCCATAGCATTATCATGCAATTCAAGTCTTACTTTAAATCAATTCCTCCAAAGAAATGCAAACTACACTAAGTCGGTTGACCTTGCAGATTTTGAAGACAAAAAGAGTGCAACCGACTTCAACACATTCAACCGTAGTCATTCATCTCCAAACCGTAGCCATTCATCTCCAAACCATAGCCAACAAGGTAGAACCGTAGTCACGCACTGCCAATTCATTACGGGACCGTAGCCAAAAGTTGAACCGTAGCCGTCAAGTGCCTACTCTAGCTTCACAGGCCGTTATAGAGTATCACGGGCCGTTACAGGACGTCTCACGACCGTAGCGCAGCGTCTCACGGCCGTAGCGCAACTCTACATGCCGTAGCACATTTTCACGGCCGTAGCACCTTCATCTTCACGGGCCGTAACACTTCTTCACGGACCGTGACAAACCAGCTCATGACCGTAACGCAGCTCCTCACGACCGTAGCGCAACAATGAAGCCGTAGCGCTTCCTCTTCACGGGCCGTGACACAACAGTATAAAAATGGATTTTAGGGTTCTGATTTGGGGTTCGCCTGGGCAGTCTCGTGTTCAAAGTTGAGACCCCTTTGGGGGGACGATTTTGGGAGCTCCACGCTCATGTTTTAGAAGCTTTATTCTAGGGTTTTAGTTCTTGTATGAGGTATGTTAACTTGTAGTGAACTTTATTTGTAATGTTAATGTATGGATTTTGGATTTGTAATCTAATGGAATTTTCATCTCTCTCTCCCTCTCTTCTCTCACGTCATGCATAGCTAAATCCCACTTGTTTTAGGGCTAGATGATGTTTAGAATTTAAGTGCCTTGGAATGGTGATTATGCATGCTTATGAATCTTTCATTTGGTGAATGTGATGCTAAACTTTTATGAGAGTAGCTAACTCAAGTTACCCTAGGTTGTTAAGTGATGAAAATCATCTTATTCAACTAGTAGCTTTGCCTAATGAGATACAACGAATGAATGAATGCATGAATTATGGAGTGAGGCAAGAATCTATCGCATTGTATATCACTAACCATTGCATGATTACCCTAAACGGATTCGAAACCCTAGAACAATTCATAAACATATTTCCGCCTAGTTACATGTTGCATTTGCATCCGTCTTATCATTCTTCTCACTTAGCTTTACTTGTAGTGTAGACTTTTCTCCCCTAATCCTAACTGTCTAAATAACGATTTGAGAACCATAATTCCAGTACTTGGCCACTTCCTTGTGGGATCGATATTTTATTACTACAACAAGGCCTCGTGCGCTTACGGGACGCTTGTCAACCGGAGTCATCAACACAATGGTCACCAAACAAAGCCAAAGAATTACCAAAGTGCAGACCAACAACAACTTTGAAATGACGACAAAGGAGTCTATTATTGATACAAGATCAGCAGCAACACAAACCTCAATGTCATCCTGAGAATGTTGTTGTACTTGAAGACCCATCAATTAGAGATAAAGGAAAAGTCATTGATACAACCGGTGGAAGTTCTGATCGTGTTTACTGAAATTAACCATGACGAATAACTATGATCACATCAAACACTCCTGGTGAGATTGTTCCTTAATGATTACTGTGTACAACTATGATTTCATCATCCTTCATACACATCATACACCGAACCAAGTCAAGCTAAAGACTTTAAATTAGAACTAATCTCCCTAAACCCTGCTTTTTTCAGTTAGATTTCTATTTCTTGATCTTAGATTTATCTTTTTCCTATATTAGTCCTGGTCATATAGGCGTCTAGTTGCATAAATAGATTCATCCTAGCACTTTTTAACCCTTCACGGGCCGTTACCACTTGTCACGGGTTGTGAGACCCGACATCATGCCCAGTTAAGATTATTCACGGTCCGCAACAACCCAATCCAGCAGCACTTCAAATTCCATCATGGACCGTTATGTCATATCACAACCCATAACACCTATTGACCGAAGCCTCATTTGGACTTCACGGGCCGTGATACCTAATAACGGGCTTGACAGGGGCCAATGCTGCAAATTGTTAACATGTCACGGCCCATGACCAGACATCACGAGCCGTAAGTCATCCTCAGTATGTCGTCACCACTCGCAATCACCCGATCTACAACCCATTAGAACTGATCACGACCATAGGATCTTCATGACTTTCCATCACGGATCGTAAACTTGCATCACGACCCATAAGTGATCCCAATTTCAATTGCAAACTTTACTATCACCCGATCTACGGCCCGTTAGAATCCTTCACGACCTTAGTATCACCTTCACGACACAAATCACGGGCCGTAACAAAGCTTCACAGCCCGTAAGTCACAAGCTACCAACAGAAATCTCCTAGAAACCGGCCTGTTAACACCTACGACAACCCATTTTTCACATAGTCACGGGTCTGACTCTGCGTCACAGGCCGTGACACACCTGCATTAAATCCTCAACTGCCACCTACCTACATTTAACGCCCCACTACACCCATCATAGCCCACAATGCACACTTGAATCTCGCCCCATTAATTGCAGCATCGTAACGCCTCACAAACGCCTCATAACGGGTCGCAATAGCCTCGTAGCGATCCACCTTTTTACCACATTCAATGTTCACGACCTATACAAAATTGTAACCCGTGATTGCTTTGTAACATCGCCTTTTGACCACACTAAATGCTCGACATTTACGGCCGCAACCACCTGATCTCTATATATACATCCCAACTCTTTTAGCAGGTTCACAACTATGTGATTCATCACTCTAGAACCGAGCGCAACTTCGTCGGCCATCTTCCCCAGCGCCAGCAACAACAACTACTGAGGCGTCACAACCCGTTACACTCCGTGACGGGCCGTGACAAAGAGGGAGATCACCGTCGTCATGGCCCCAACTTGACTCATGGGGTCACTTCACAACTCACGGGCTGCAACTTTTATCACACCCTGTGACCCTCTGCATCAATGCCGAACAACCGCCGCCGCCGATGTGCCACCATATACTTACGAGCTGCAACTCTGGTTACCCCCCGTAATATCTAAAAAGGCATCGACGAACCCAGCAAGCACCCAATGCGCCCCGCAACTTCCATTCATGAGCAGCAACTTCATGCTTCACGGGCCGTAACATCCTATAACGACCCATGAAGAAGCTACAGACCACGAAGACAGCTCCTACCTTGGCTGTAACAACTCCTCACATTCCGCAACTTCATCCTTCACGGCCCGTAACCAGCATTCACGGCCTGTGATAGTTCAATGACCAGTTCCAGCCGCCTGAAGCGCACCACTCACCGATGCCAAGAGCCTGTTGAAGAGCAACCTCCACCCACAGTAGGCCTTATTCAAAGGCCACCTAAGAAGCTATTCAAGAAAACAGAGCAACGAGAGAAAGCGGATATCCTCGCCACTCTTTGGTTGACTCCAACCAGATTCGCACATGACGCCACCATGATGGAGTATAATCTGCACCAGTTCGTCCTCATGTTGTTCGGGAACATCGGCATGGACTTCTTCATCAACCAGTGGTGGCCATTTTTCTCCCCTATTGCGTTCGAGTTTCTGAGCTCATCCGAGATCAAGAAGGCCAGCGGGGACAGTCCATCATACTCTTTTCAGTTGTTCAACACCAGGTTCAGCCTCACATTGGCCGAGTTCAATGGCGTATATCAGTTCCAGATCACGGCTATGTGCGTATTCCCAAGGACTTTGACGCCATCAACTTCTAGAGGCGCATTACAGGTGCTGCCCACCTTAATTATCAGAGACGACAAAGAGTTTGATGATCTAGAATCCAGTCTTTCGATATGTGCACCAAATTTTATCCAACTCTATTTTTGTGAGAGGCGATGGTGACAGGACCAGAGCTATTCTTTCTCTATTGCGTGGCGACCCACACACATGTGAATGTGGGAGCATTTCCGACATAGACTTTTCAGAAGAACTCAAAGAAAGACAAGGGGACAATTGTCATAGGGGCTCTCATTAACCCAATTGTGCAATACCTCAGCCTAGACTTTGATGATCTAGACTTACTAGATGACTCATCTTTTCTGGACCAGCGCATAGTCCAAGCGATGAAGCTTGGAGGCATTCGACATGGAGTCCTAGTATTTCTCTTCAAGGATTCAGATATGGTACTGCCCTGTTCAGAGACGGAGAGGTTTGACTCCTCCAATGAAGCCAACTGGATTCTGCTGCCCATAGACGCACCTCAGCCGCCGCCTATAGTTCCACCTCGTCGAGCTCCACCTCCTGCCCAGCATGACCAGCCCTCCTACATGGATGTTGATCATGCTAGTGTTCATGTTACTTATGACTTTTGATCTATGTATTATGTTTTGACTTCCATACAGGGTGATATCAGTGACATCGGAGACCACCAGAAGAGGACTAAGAACATGGTACGACGCATGCATGACTACCATGTTGACTAGGGGCACCATGGAGCACTACTGTTCTATCCACCGCCACCACCACCTCAAGAGTAGATAGGTCGTATTTGGTCTCTTTGTACTTTTTATTTTTGAGTCTTTGTGTACATGCATTTTGTACCCTACCTTCGGCTAGGCCTAAACATTGAGAACAAAGTTCGGTTTAAGCTTGGGGTAGTGCATTATCATGCATCATATTTGGTTTGTTTTGCATACTTGCCTTATGTACTGCACATTTGCTTATTGCATTGTTATCATCTTGTATTGCATGGTTGTTATATCAATGAAAAATCTAGAAAAATTGAAAAAAATTGAAAATCCAAAATACCAATTGCCTCATGCTTTGTAATGTTAACTTTCTGAGAATAATATTCAGAAACATCTTGTAGATAACGAAATTTTAATGTCTTAAGTTTATCTCTTATCACTTGAACTTTGGGAATATATGGATTGTAGATTGTTGCCAAATAGAATCTTAGATACTTAGACTACAATTTTTTGGTTTATGTTTAGCATGTCTTTTCTATTATTATTGATAATAATTACTTCTTTACTGAACCATTAATTGTATGTTGAGCTTATTACAGCAATTAACTATATGTATATGATTAAAAATATTTTATGTTAAGTTGTGACATGTGTTATCTGGAACCTTGGAGGGTTTGGATTATTAGATCCATAGGGGTTCTTTCGTGGACTTCCTTGTGCAATATGGAGAAGCACACTAACAACCAATTCATGATTATGATTTGAACATTAACTCAGAACCTAGGAGAGTTCGAGCGAGTAAGCTCGAGGGGTGTTTCATCACATGTTGCCCTAAGACCATTTGGTCTGGGAGTCATCAGTGGAAAGCCCGCTACACAGACCTTCTTGTAATCCTGTGTAAGGGTTAGAATTTAAAAAAAATGATCGAAAGAAATAAAAATTTGAAACATATTTAATTTGTTAAGCTCATTATACTCTTGTGTTTTCAGTATTGAAGTTCTTATTTGATATACTAATCATTGGTGCATGTAGGACTGAACTTGAAAGGGTTTAAATGTGTTTAAGTACTAGGAATCTATGAGGCTGATGTTGAATCTAGGATCTTGAGATTATTTTGATGATCACAAATTTGTGAGGGAACTTAGTTCGGACAGATAAACTTGTTGAACTATTTTCTGAAAGACAGGTTATTCATATTCAGAGAATGATAGGTCGACTAAACTTAAAGTAAGGATGACCTATGCACATAGAAGACATATCAGAAGAATCCTATGTGTACAATGGTCGTCCAAAGCATATGAAGTGGTCGACCAATGTGGAAGGCAAAGATCGATGAAGTGGAGCCAAAGACTGAACGATCGACCAAAGATATTGAGAGGACGACCGAAGACAAGGGCGAACAGGAGAAGTCAACCGATGAAGAATAGTGGGTGACCGATGGTTTCACATCCACAGTAAAAAGGTTGAAGAGGAGGCGGTCCAAGAAGAAGTGGACGCCCATTGAGGAGACTTAGTAGAAGGAGATGTTTTGGCTAAGGGAAGGAGAGGTTGTCCGTTGATGAAGAAAGGATGACCGAAGAATTGAGGATGAAGACAATGGATGTCCAAAGGTTTCAGAGTGAAGACAGTGGACGACCGGAAAATTGCCAAGGCTGGAGAGGACGTTCGAAGGCTCATGTGTAGGAGCAACGAACGACCATAGCGGATGAAAGAATGAAGATCAGTCGACCAGAGATGGAGTGCGGACGACCGATGGATATCAGACGAAGACAAAGGTCATCTGAGGTCTTGGTGAGAAGACAAGCGGACATCCAAGAGTTTGTCAAATCTGAGATGGACTGGAGATCGGACGATCGCAGGATGAGCGGACGATCGATGAAGAGATAAAGGTCGTCCGAGGGCTAAAGAGATGAAGCAGCGGTCGACCAGGTTATCTGACAGAAGAAGAGTGGACGTCTGAGGAATATGATGAGTTTTCAAAAGGAAGGAAGGACGTCCAAGGATCTCAGTGGAAATGAGTGGGCGTCCGAAGGCTATTAGAAGAAGATTTGGTGGACGTCCGAGGATCTCATTGGGAAGTGAGCAGACGGAACGAAAGAGAGAGTGGACGCCCAAAGGATTCAAGGAGAATTAGCGAACAACGACAGAGGTGTCAGGGTATTTGGCACAAGTAAAGTCGGTCGACCGAAGGATCTTGACAAAGGCCTTCAACTCCAGAAGTGGACGTCTGGGTGATTGAGGTGCAATCAATGGGCGATCAGAGAAGTTAGAGGAGATGGTGCAATGTCAAGTCGAGCGACCGCAGGAGAAACGGGCGACCGAAGGAGCTTTACAGGTGTCTTCAATTCCAGGAGTCGACGTCTGAGGAGATTGGTGTGCAATCAGCGGACGACCAGAGCAGCTGAAGACGGTGGAACATGGTCATGATCGGTCGGCCAAGGGTTTGGCGGGCGACCGAAGAAGCTTGATAGGTGTCTTCAACTCCAGGAGTGGACGTCTGAGGAGATTGGCGTGCAATCAGCGGATGACCAGAGCAGCTGAAGATGGTGGAACAAGGTCAAGATCGGTCGGCCAAGGGTTAGGCGGACGACCGAAGGAGCTTATCAGATGGCTTCACTCGAGAGTGGACTTCCGGGGTGATTGGGGTGCAATCAATGGACAACCAAAGATGAGTGGAAGCTGAAGGAGGTCAAGATCAGTCGACCGA